>JAADXY010000288.1:0-29853 GCA_023338065.1 Phytopythium montanum
CGCACCGGCCGCGGCCAAGTTCAAGGCGCTCAACGGCGGCGGCTCGGCCTCGTCGGGCACGACCACCAGTCCCGCCACTTCGACTGCTGGGTCTGCTTCCTCGTCGACCGATGTGACCATCACGACCGCTCCAGCCACGACTACGACTGCTCCGACCGCCACGACGGCAGCTCCAGCTGCTACGACGGCCGCTCCAGCTGCTACGACGACCGCCCCGGCGGCTACGACGGCCACAAGCACGGCGGATTCTACGGCTGCGTCAGAGGAGGATGAGGATGAGGATGCCGACTCTGCTGCGGACGAGGCGTCTGAGGAGACCGGAGAGGATGCCGAGGCGTCGACGACTGGCTCCACGGCGACCTCGACCGCGTCGTCGTCGGCTACCGACACGAGCACGACGACGACGACTGCGCCTGCTGCCACTTCATCGCCGGTCAAGTGCTCCGTGCGCCGCAGCCGCGACTAAGAGGGCGTCGCTTGTCGTGACTCCATCCGATGGAGGTCATCGTCCTAGTGTTTGAGTGTGGCAACGCAGTAGTCAAGTGCTGCTGTTGTTGTGTTGCTGTGAACAAGAGTGTGTTGAGTACTCGAGGTACAAAGTACTTCAGTAGATCGTAGTGCACCATGTCAATAATGGATGCCGAAAGTCTACTTGAAGTAAGTATTGGCGAGTCTTTCGTGGCGATCGTCTGGTACTTCACTTCAATATTGTAAATCACTTGAGTTGAGCATGGAAGTCTCCCGTCCCCTTATTTTACCCCAAAAGTGTGCGAGGAGCTCATCCGATCTCCGACCGACGAGCAAATGGACCGATCGGCGGCCGATACGACGCGCAAGGAGCCGCCCGCCGCCTCCTGGCGCGACAAGTACGAGGAGATGGAGGTATCAAGCTACGCTGGCCGTCTCCGTACGCCCTCTGGCCGCTTTCTGGCGCGTCTAACGAGCGCGCGTGGCCGCAGAACGCGCTGGCGCTCGCGCAGTACGAGGCGCGGCGCTGGAAGGAGAAGTACGCAGTGGAGCGCCAGCGACGCCGCAAGATCGCGCGCGACCTGCTGGACCTCGTCGTACTAGCCGACCGCCGACTGCCCGTGTCGGTCCCACTAACACCAGCGGCCGCCAGCAACGAGCGCAGCCGTCTGTCCTTGGCGAGAAGGTATGGATGCGTTCAGGATAGCAGGAGAGGTCCTTACGCCGCTAACACCCGGGTGTTGGTGGATCCGCAGCGGCGTGGACCACTTGGGCAACATCTTGAGCCCGACGCTGTCGTCGTTCGACTTTGATGACGACTCGAGCGACGACGGCGCCTCGAGCGACTTGGAAGGCGACGCTAGTGACTCGCCACCGACGACTACCGCAGTGTTGGGCGACGCGCTGGAGCTGCGCGACCGCCAGTCGATGCTCTTCCACGCGCACAACAGCCGCAGCAATCGGCACAATGGGGACTACGTGCTGGTCCGTCCAAGTCGCTCGTCGACGACTGGATCAGTGGTCGAGGCGCGTCGCGTGTCGACTGCGAGTCGACGAGGAGGTGGAGTGTATGCCACGCTGGGAGCTCCCGGATCGCCGACTACAGCGTCGTCGCCGACGTCTTCACCTCCGCAGAGCCTCATGTACCGCATCCTGTACGCCAAGCCCAACTCGCGGGACCTGTGGCACTCCAAGGCGCAGTCCGGCCGGCTGCACAACGTCGCGCGGTCCATCATGTTCTCCATGCACTTGAAGAAGGAGCACGTGTTCGAGCACTTGTTCGTCGTCGGGGCGGCTGAAGCCGAGGCTTTGCGGGGTCTCAACGACAAGAGCGAGGCTGCAGGCAGCTGCAAGCCGCGCATCCTGTACGAATACCCGCAGGTAAGGAGTCTCTCGTCATGACTCGCGAGGTCCTCGAGGTACTCACCTGTCCGCTATACAAACAGCGAGGGACTGGCGCACCAGACGCTTCGGCTGCTGACTTCTGCTTCCCGCTGGGCGTGCCGCTAATCGAGTGTACGCCTGAGCAAGCTGCTGGACTGAGCGGCGCTGTTGTTTCCCGGTGGTCCACCGATGTCGACCAGCTCCAGAAGCACATACTCGAGGTGGGAATGGGTGGGAGATGCTGCTGTCAGGACGGAGCTGACGGTCGTGATGCTGTACTGGCAGCCATTCCGGACGAGTGGGTACACGTTCCGACTCACTGGCGCCAAGGGCGAGGTGCTCTACGGGTTCTGTGCTGCTGTCATGAAGCGAGTTAGTACTGGAGACCCGTGTGTGTCAAGCAAGAGCGGTCCAGGCACTCACCGATCGCCGCCGTCGTCACCTGGGAAGGCTGCAAGTCCGCTCGGTGGCCGCGGGAAACGCGCCAGCTTCCCGACTCGCAAGCTTCAGCAGGGTGGACTGCCACCACGAGCGGAGTCGCCTCGAAAGACCCGCAACGGGAAGAAGACGGAGGCGGGCGTCGTGATGGCCCCCGTGTGCTTCTGCTTGACCAGCAAGTTCCCGTTCTACCGACTCCACTTCTCGGTGCGTGCTTGTTCAGTCGGGAATGTGCCGTCTTGATGGAGAACTGACGCTGCTTGATGAACTGAAGCTGCTGCGTATGATGATCGAGAACGAGCTTGACGAAGGAGCGTTCGCGATCCCAACTTCACCTTTGAAGGACGAGACCTTGAGCACCGACGACGGGATGAACAGCAGCCATAGTGACGGTGGAGACGAGTTCGAGATCATCTTGCGGTCCAAGGTCGATCTTGGCGTCACCTTCTCCATCCTGCACCAGGAGAACGCCAAGAAGCGGAGCCGGTCGGAGCAGCTGCCTCTTGGCAACGTTGACAGCTACACCAGCGGCCTTGGGTCCGTCGCATCCGCTCTGTCCGTGTCGTCCTTGGACAACCGCGCGCTGCTGAGTGAAGACGGCACGCTGACAACGAGCGGGAGGCAGGAGGAGGCCACCAAGCCTGGTCGAGTTGCCGCGAAGACGCTGCCGCATCCGCACTTCCGCAGGAGCCACAGCACGGACGACATTGGCTCGTACAGCGTCTCAAGCGCGTGGATCGTCGACAAACCCATGGTCAAGCGCTGTCCGGACCAGCTGCCGGAAGAGTACCGCGGGGTCCAAGTCGGCGACGTGCTGGAGGCTGTCGACGGCTTCTCAACAGGTTCGTGGCGCTGTGGAGATGCCAGTTGACCAACGTCTGACCCATGGCGTTTGCTATGTGGTGACTTGTAGCGTCCATGAGCTTCGAGGAGACGATGGAGATGGTGGAGCGTGGAGAGCGTCCCATGCGTCTCCGGTTCCGCCGTCCGGCGCTCGCAGCGGCTTCTCCAAAGAGTACCGCGCCGGCAGTCAAGAGCATCCGGAATCCGCACCTCTCGTCCACATCTGTCGACGTACGAGAAACGCTGGGTGTTAGCTGCTCGAAACAGTAGTCGCCGTCTCACTTCCCTGCTCTCTATCTGTCGTATCAGATCCTCCATTGCGCGCGTCGCCTCAAGATCAACGACCCTGGCCACTGGTCGTCCGCTCGGTTCCCCAACTTCCACTTGAACTACCAGGTTCGTCGTTCATCATGAACCTTCAGGCTTCATCAGTGGTGCTCATCCGCTCTTGGTTGACGCTGTTGCAGCTACCGAAGAGACACTCGGAGCGCTGGGCTTGTGGCGTCGTGCTTCGCTTCCTGTCGGCCGAGAGCGTCGTCAAGATCATCGCTCACTTGCTGCTCGAGAAGCAGGTCGTCATCATGGGCGATAGTCCGGCCAAAGTCACGGCTGTGTGCTCGGCGATGCTGCTGTTGATCGCGCCGTTCCAGTGGCAGGTAAGGAGCTGCAGCATCACGGAGCGAGGGGTGGCATAGTAGTAAGTGCACTGACACGTCTCGCTGTTCACGACCAGTCGACGTACATTCCGCTGCTGCCGTCGGGACTGCTCGACTTCCTCCATTCGCCGGTCCCGTTCCTGGCCGGCTGCCACCCGATCGAGAGCACGGACGAGTGGCCGGATGTGTGCTTCTACGACATTGACGAGGACCGCATCACGACCCCCGCGGCGTCGCGCAGGCTCAGCCAGAGTTCCATCCCGAACGGCCTCGAGCTCTGCAACTTGCTGAGTACCGCCAAGAAACGATTCGCGGCGCTGAGGACGACCGGGAGGCCCTGGTACGAGATGTCAGGTGCGTTAGCGTGAGCTCTGATACCTTTGTGGGGGTATAGCCAGCGTCTAACGTACCTGTTGCGTCGACGCAGACGAAGAAGACAAGATCGTCACGCTGACGCTGCAGGAGTCGGAGATCTTCTTGCGCGACTTGGGCTTCGACATCTCTTCGCAAGATCTGGCGGCGTCAATCTCAGGTATGTTGGTTAGTGGATGGAGAGGTATGAGAACAGTACGACTCTCTTACCTGGGCGTACCTTGCTGATGACAGAGGGGAAGAGCTTCTACGACCGGCTGCAGGAAGAGGTCGCCAAGGAGGTGCGCAAGAGCGCGTACGAGGATTACCTAGAGGAGTTCAGCCAGACGCAGCTCTTCTGCCAGTACTACGAGAGTCTCCTGGAGGTCGACCCCGACGGCAAGAAGCTGTGATCAGGTATCGTGGAGCCGACACCTTGCCAGCAGCACGGGGATGGAAACATGGAGGGGGATCGCGAGAGCCTCTGGTCCGGGTGTGAAGCGTATCTATTGATGCCCGCAGTGAACTCGGAGCCGGTTGGGTTGCTGTAGTAGGATGGTCCAGATGTCAATAGTCGACGACTTTCTTGATGGCCTCGAAGTTCTTGAGCGCGTCAGGGATGTAGTACTGCCAGAGTAACGCACAGCATGAGCGGTTAGTTGTCGTTATAGCTTTGGTAGACCGCCAGTTTGTTCGTACCTTCTCGTATGCGAGCGGGAACGGCGTGTCGTAGCCGCAGACTCGTTGAATCGGCGCCTCCAGGCTGAGGAAGCAGCGCTCCTGGACGTCCGACGCGATCTCGGCCGCAAAGCCACCAGTTTTCTGCGCGGATGAACGTCGATTCCACGAATTGAGCAACTGAGAGACGCACAGCATCTCGGCCGTGGACAACGCAACGTACCGGGGCCTCGTGACTAATGATGAGGCGGCCAGTCTTCCGCACAGAGTGCTCGATCGTGTCCGCGTCCCACGGGTAGATGGTCTGGAGATCAATCAGTTCGCAGCTGATCCCGAGGTCCTCAGCGTACGCGCAAGCCTGTCAGGACAAGACAATTGCTCAGTGAGATACTTGAGAGCCCGATCCTCAATTTGCAGACCGGTAACGCGCCTCACCTCTTCCAGCACGCGCATCTGCGCTCCCCAGCCAACGACAGTCACGTCGCTGCCGCTCTTCACAATCTCCGCCTCGCTGAGCTTCTGGACGTATTCCCCAACGGGCACGTCGGCCACTGACGCGCGGTACAGCGCCTTGGGCTCGAGGAACACGACGGGGTTCGGGTCCCGGATCGAGGCCAGCAGCAGTCCCTTGGCGGTCACCGGGTCCCGTGGGATCACGACCTAGTAACAACACGCAAAGCCACTCACTGTCAGAGCTTGCACTGTGCTTGACAGTGCGTGAATAACCCGCACCTTGAGCCCGGGAGTGTGGGCAAAGTAGGCTTCAGGAGACTGGGAATGGTACAGTCCGCCGTGTCCGACCGCTCCGTACGGCGCGCGGAACGTCAGCTTGCCGCAGTTGAACTCGCCGCCAGAGCGGTAGCGGAACTTGGCCGCTTCGTTCACGATCTGAAGCGTGTGACGGCACAATCGTCATTAGTAGGACGCGAATAAGGCTGCAACTTGGGCTACTACCATGTCGAACCGCACCTGATCGAACGCTGGGAAGATGTAGTCTGCGAACTGGATCTCCGCGATCGCCGTGCGGCCCGTGGACGCGTAGCCGATGGCAAAGCCGGCAATGCCCTGCCGCCATCGCCAACACCCCCGTCACGATACATTCCCCTATACAAACCGAGAAAAGACAGCAGGCACACGTACTTGCTCACACAGCGGCGAGTTGAAGACGCGCTCGGGGCCGAACTGCTCCTTGAGGTCCACTGAGCAGCGGAAGACGCCGCCGAAGGCCACATCCTCGCCGAACACGACGGCGCTCGGGTCCGTGTCCATGGCCACGCGCATCGCGTCGTTGATGGCCGTGAACATGTTCATCTGCACCGCTCCAGGCGCTGTCGATGCCTTGGCCGCCGCTCTCGCCGCCACCGCGTGCACCTGCCGCCTGCTGCCGCCCACCGACGCTCCGAGCCACCGCAGCCGCGCCATCGCCGAGCGCGAGCCGCCAAGCCACGAAGTCGTCGCCATGGCCGTCGTTGCTGTCCTTTCTTGTACTGGTGCTGGTGGCGGCGCTTGGGGATCGATGGTCAATGGTGGACGCGTTGCATGATTAGACGCGGCGGGTCGTGGTCGTTCTTCAACAGCAACCTGGAGTGCGTCACTGCGAGGTTTTTTACTTCACGTTGGATGTGGATCAGACTCAGATTTGAGACTCAGATATGAAGTGGCGTCTGGCTTCAACCAGCATCAAATGGCAGTGTGTTGAAGCTCTCGGCACCACAGGTCGACCGGCGCCGGCGATGTGGTCAAGAGCGACCGACGTCAATGGCAATGCAAAGTGCTGCAACCTACCACTGCTGTATCGAGGGAAACGCGTTGCAAACGAAGCCAATGCTGCATTACTGGAGACGATCCCAACATGATATGCAACCTTCATCAACGGCAGCAATGCATCGCCAATGCGCAGCGAGATCAGCTGAGCGCTTGGACGGCCTGCTCCTCGAGACGCTCGAAGCGCGGGAGCAGCTTCGAGTACGCGGCGTGGGCGTCCGCGTCCGGGGTCGCGCTGAGCGCAAAGTCGAGGCTCTCGCTCACGTCGAACGGGACAAAGTCGCTCTCGCCGGCGTTCGCGGCGCCGTGCTTCGCGCGGAAGGCGCCACCGAGCGCAGCCGAGTTTGACACGCTCTCGAGGCGGTACACTGGCGCGTCGAACACGTTCGCAAGGACTTGGAGCAGGCTCTGGTTGGCCGACGCGCCGCCGACGACGATCAGCCGCTTGGGCGTCTTGACGCCCAGACGCTCGGCGTGCAGACGCATCGACAGGAACTGGCCCTCCACCACGGCGCGCACTTCAGCCTCTGCTGGCGAGAAATGCATGTCCGTACGCTCGTCGTTCGCGTCAAAGCCAATGACGCCGGCCTTGGCAGTCGACGGAGTGATCTCCGGGTCAAGGAAGTAGAAGCCAGTCACGCCGCTGTTGCCGGCTTCCGTCTTCGCCAGCAGCTCGTCGAACGCCGCCCACGACTTGTCGGCGCGGCGGTCGCGCACTTCTTCGCGTGTGAGCGATCCGTTCTTGAAGCAGATCATCGCCTGACATCGCAAGAGACGTACAGAGAGTCAGCATTGGCCAAACCGCATCGCCTCCAATGTCAAGGACGCACCATCAGAGTGTCCGGGTCCACGGGGTTCCTGAAGAAGTGTCCCTCCTCCCCAGAGAACCGTGCTTCAGCGGTCGGGACGACGGCCATCAGCGTGCTGGACGTGCCCAGCGAGATGCCGACATCTCCCGCCTGTGACAGCCCGATCCCCGCCAACGTGCACGGGTTGTCGCCCGAGAACGGGATCACCACGCAGTCCGCGGCAAAGCCGTACGCCCTCTGGAAGTACGGATGGATCGGACCGAGCGAGTCGTACGACCGGCAAATGTCTTCACCAAGCGCTGACTGGAGCTTGGCTTCAGCATCCGACGCCTTGCAGTAGCTCGCCGTCGCTTGCACGAGCTCAGGCGACCACTTGCGCTCGCGGACATCCAGCAGGTTCATCCCCGACCCGTCGCTTTCGTCAATAGGCGTGAAGCCTCCGCGCAGCAGCGACGTGAGCATGGACGACACGAGAGCGATGCGGCCGACGTTGTCCAGGAACGACGCGTCCTCGTGGATGCGCTTGGCGATCTGGTTACCAGTGAACCGCTCGTATGCGCGCGACCCGCTGATCTGGGCCACGCGGTCCGCGCCGCCCACCGCTTGCTCAAGGTCGTGGCAGTACTTGGTCGTCGAGCTGTCCATCCAACTTGGCCCGTTGTCGAGGTAGAACGGAGCGACCGGGTGCCTCTTCATCGCCTGCGCAATGGTCTCGCCAGCGTTGGCAGCGTCCAGGCAGTCGCCAACTGAGAAGCCCTTGCGCCAGAACACGGACGCGTGCTGCTGCGCGCTCCCGCTGACGCCGCGCACGTGGCCGAGGTCCAGGCACGCGCTGAGTTGCTTGAGCACGGCGTCCAGCGCCTCGACGAACATCATGGACGGGATCACGACCTCGCTGTCCTTGCCGGCAACGCGCAGCACGCCGTTGTCGGTGCCGTAGAGCGGGAAGGCCTCGTCGAAGCGCAGCGAGCTCTCGCAGACAACGTGGCCCTGCGCGTCCACGACGACGCCCGACATGCTCTGCGTCGAGCAGTCCAGGCCCAGGAAGAGCGGCGCGGCGGCTTGCGGAGACGGCATAGTCGGTCAACTTGCTGGCTTGCGAGGAGCTTTCTTGTCGCGAGGAAATCCAGCAATGAGCGCCGCACTCCAGCCACAAATCTCGAGCACGTGCACACGCCCGCTGGGATGCAATACACCGCCGTTTGATGGCACGGCGGCGGCGGCAAGAAGCGAGAAAGCGAGAGAGGTCCGCGGTAAGTTGCAGCGCGGATCCGTTGACGATGATGCCCATGACAAGCGCAGGACGCGCGACGCGACAGTGTACCGTGATCAGAGTGATGGTCGGTTTGATCTGAGTCCGAGATGGTGAGGTTTTATTGGCGCCTTCAACCGAGAAAGTGCAACCGACGCCGAGGCAAGCAAGACCAGTCGTGGATCCTCGTCACTTGTGGACGGACGCACTTTCCCGCACTTGCTGGTAGTGAAGCGCAGTGCTTTGGCTCTTCCTCGGTCAAGATGGCGTCGATGCTGGTGCGCGCGGCGCTCTCTCGGCCTCAAGGCGCGGCGCTAGCTGCTGCCGTTGGTGCGGCGAAAGGCAGCGGCGGTAGCGGGCGGCGACTGTTCCGAGCCAGCGCGGTGGTCGCGATGCCCGAGATCCCGTTCAAGCTGGCGGACATTGGCGAGGGCATCGCCGAGGTCGAGGTGCTGCAGTGGTTCGTCAAGGACGGGGACGCCGTCAAGCAGTTCCAGAACGTCTGCGAGGTCCAGAGCGACAAGGTGAGGGCTCCTCTCTCGCTCTAGAGCGCGAGGAATGAGAATAACACGCGCTATACTGTGAAAAAAAAACGACAGGCGACAGTGGAGATCACGAGTCGGTACGACGGCGTCGTCAAGAAGCTGCACTACAGCGTCGGCGACATGGCGAAGGTCGGCTCCACGCTCATCGACATTGACGTGGACGACGCTACGGCCGCGGCCGCACACGTGCCACACCAGAAGCCTAGCGGCGGACCGACGCGCAAGGCCCCTACTCCTGTCGGCGTATCGGTGAAACAAGCTCCCGTTGTCAGGAAGGAGGCTCCCGCGCCGGTGATTGTCGTTGCGGCTCCTGTGCCGATTCGTGTTGAGCCTCAACCTGAGCCAAAGCGTCATGCGGACGATGAAAAGGTGCGGTGTGACCAAGAGCATTTACAGACACAGTGTAGTCGAGAAGGTGACGGCTAATAGCTGAAGGTGTCGTGGCGTGGGAACAGATTCTGACGTCTCCGTCCGCCCGTCGACTCGCGAGAGAGCACAACATCGACATGCGCGACGTCACGCCGACTGGACCGCAGGGCCGACTGTTGAAGGAGGACTTGCTCGAGCACATCCGCGTGCTGGCGGCCACTCCACCAGCTCCCGAGGTTGTCCTTGAGGTTGGACCATCGACTCCAGAAGAGAAAGCTGCTGGGACTTACCTTGCTCAGGACAAGACGATCCCGCTGACGCGTACGTATTGCCCCACTTAGGCTGTCAAGTTCACCTGGCACACATTGACATTGCGTGTTTCTTTGCTGGGATTGACAGCCGTCCAGAAGATGATGACCAAGTCAATGAACGCCGCGCTTCGGATCCCTCACTTCGGTTACGCGGACGAGGTACGGCCCCTTCGAACACTGGTGGTGTCTTCGTGTACAAGTTGAGCTAACCCTTGCAATCACGGCCTGCTTCTTCGTCAGATCGAGATGGACCAGCTCTATCAGCTGCGCCAGCAGCTCAAGCCGCTTGCCGAGGCGAAAGGGATCAAGCTCTCGTTCATGCCGTTCATTATCAAGGTGCGATGGTTCATTTCGAGCGACTCGCCGATGGGTTGTTGACAACACTTTTGCTTGGTGTGTTGCTCAGGCTGCTTCGCTGGCGCTCAAGGACTTCCCGATGCTGAATGCGACTGTCAGCGCGGATGAAACGGCGATCACCATGGTGGCAGCGCACAACATCTCCGTTGCAATGGACACGCCTGTAGGACTGATCGTCCCGAACGTCAAGAATGTCCAGGTACGGGTTTTGCAGTGCTGACAATGGCTGTTCAAATGCTTGCCTGTCACTGACTCCACCAACGACGCTTTGTTCATCAGTCGAAGAGCATTCTGGACATCGCAGAGGATCTAAACCGGCTGCAAGACCTCGCGACCGCCGGAAAGCTCTCTCCGAACGACTTGAAGGGCGGCACATTCTCGTAAGCGTCTTGCATTGTGGTCTGGTTCTATCCATCATGACTAACGTTGCCGCACTCGCTGCCAGGATCTCCAACATTGGAAGCATCGGCGGGACGTACATGGGTCCCGTGATCATGGTCCCTCAGGTCGCGATCGGCGCAATTGGCAAGATCCAGACGCTGCCTCGCTTCGACAGCGACGGCAGCGTCAAACCCGTCAAGATCATGAACGTATCGTGGAGTGGCGACCACCGCGTGATCGACGGCGCCACGATGGCGCGCTTCTCCAACCAGTGGAAGACCTTCCTAGAGACGCCGATGGCGATGCTGACCGAGCTGCGCTGACCTCCAAGCTCCAATCTCTCCCAGTAGACGATGTCACGCTGCCCTGCGATGAAGAAATGCCGCTCAAGATCACAGGTGTATGCCACCCCGTTCGATACCGCGCGCACTTGTGCACTTGTTGCTCTGTCTATGCAGGTCATTCACTACTCCAGCGTCTGGTTCGGGATGGCAGCTCCTTGGCTCGACGCCATGCGCAGCACCTCCTGAAGCAGCGCCTGCGGCATCGCGACGAACTCCTGCGCTCACAACGCAGTCGCCATGCGTGAGCTAGCGGTACGTCCCTCTGCTCTCCCGTTCTAACACTCACCTCGGTGGCGATGACCTTGCCAAAGTTGTCCAGCATGAACGAGATGCACCGCTTCTTGAGCGCGTACGCGTCTCGAAAGTGAGCCGTCTGGGGATGTGTGAGCGGCGTGAAGCAAGAAGGCGATCGAAGGGATCAGTCCGAGCTCGACAATCATCAACGACGCGTGGTGAGATCCCCACCTGCAGGATGAGTGCCACGTTTTGGACCGACAAGATGCGCAAGATGACGTTCTCGCAGTGGCTGCGCGTCGAGTCAAGGCAAGCAACGAGCGTCAGTGCCAGCAGCAATCACTGAATCAAGGAGGTGAGACGCAGCAGCGTACGTCCGCAACTTGTCGACGAGGTACTGATCCGCCACTGCGTGCAGCTCCAGGACGAACTCTACAGTCGCGAGCCAAGTCAGTCAACTCCCCAGGAGGTACTCGCAACACAAGAAGACGCCTCTCACCGGCATTCACATCGGCCGCATCAAGCGCACGCACTTCGTCTGTGTAGAGGAACTCGAGCATTGCGGCAAAGCCGTCGTACTGCGAACGGGCAAGAGATGGAAGACACCAAGATCAGCCACGCTCAACACTCCACGCTTCAACCAGTAAGCACAGCACGCACAGAGTACTCTGGGATGGCGATCTCCGACTGCGATCCCTCGCGCATGCGGCCGCCCAGCATCTTCTCGAGCGGCTCGCACCTCGCCATCAAGATACATCGGTGTGCAAACAGTTTGTGGTCTTCCACCACAAAGGCGACGTCACTGCAGCTCGAGTTGTTGAGCATCTTGCGCAGGTCGAGGCTCAACGTGCCGCCAGTGGGCTCCGCGATCGCGTCCGGCTCCCCAGGCGGCCGCACCACACACACCGAGTGGTAGAACCCCGCCGCCACCTTGGCTCCAAGCATACAAGTCAGCCAGACCCGTCCGTCACTCAAGCGAGGGAAACGATGCTGACCTTGGTGACGAACTTGCCGCGGAGAGACGAGATGATCTGCGGACTGAGGCAGTCGACGGACGACTCGAGGCCGAGCTGGCCGTGGTTGTTGCGGCCGAAAGGGTACACCTTACCGTCGTCCGACAACGCCAGCGTGTGATAGCAGCCACAAGCCACCTGCACCACGCGGACGCGCACCAGTCGCTCCACAAGCTGCCCAAGCATCCATCATCAGTCGGCATCTACTCTCGGGATAGTGACGAGCCTCCACGCTGCCTACAGACCGCTGGGTATGGCATGTGCGTCTTGTGTCCCAGTCCAAGCTGTCCATAGTCGTTCCGGCCAAAGGTGAGCACCTCTCCGCCGTCCGTCACGACCGCCGTGTGGTGATATCCACACGACAACTGCGTCACCACGGCCGTGTCGAGCGGCGGCGCAAGCAGCGACGGCTCCAGCACCGGCTCCGAGACGCGACCAAGTCCGAGCTGGCCATGATCGTTCTTTCCGAAGGCGACAACTCCACCGCCAGTAAGCGCTACGATCGTGTGGTGCTGACCGCAAGCTACTGCGCGCACTGGTCGAGTGAAGAAGCTGGTGGGTCGAGGGACAAGCGCGTCGACCGTGTCGCCAGTGCCGAGCTGACCAAAGTCGTTGCGACCACACGCGAACAGTTCCCCCGCTGGAGTGGCCATCACCGTGTGGAAGTAGCTGCACGCGACGTCGGCCACGCGCGTGTCTACCAGCTCACGCACAAGTGTCGGCGTCGTGACTGTGGATGTTGTACCAAGGCCGAGCTGCCCGCGCAGGTTGAGCCCGACCGTGTAGAGCTCCCCCGCCGCTGTCACACACGTTTCGCTTGAGTGACACCCCCACAAAGTCAAATGGAGACTCAAGACGCACCTGTCAAGGCCGCGAGGTGCTCGCAGCCGTTGCCCGAGAAGACGCGCACGAGCTTCTTGTCGACCAGCGCGTGCGAGAGTCGCAAGTACGGCACGCGCTCCGTCGACCCGAGCGCGCACTGCCCGCTTCGCGCGCGAAGCACACAGCGCCGTCACCACCGACTAGCCTTCCGCATTAACCGATCGCTCAAGTCGCGCACCTGTCGTTGTATCCGACCGTGAAGAGCTCGCCATTCGCTTTGATCACAGCCGGACAGCCATTGTTAGCACTTGCTGGCAGTACAATATACCGACGGACGCACCGCAGAGCACGGCTGTCTGTTCGTTGCCGCAGGCCACGTCCACTACGCGCTTGTCGTCGAAGAAGGCGACGCCGGTCGGAGCGTTGCGGCTCACGGCATCGCCGAGCCCGAGCTCGCCGTACGCGTTCTGTCGGCGTCGCGATGCCGCCACAAGGGGTACAACGCAAACAAGCACAGCACTCGGTTAGCGGGCTGTAAGTGAGTGTCGCGATGTCATGGCGCTCGCGCAGCACCTGTCCGAAGGCGTAGAGCCCATGCGCCGTGTCCGCCGGTTGCGGCCGCAGCATTTTTCGCGATCTCTTTCTCAATTTGGGTCCAACTCGGAAAAGTGACATGCATTGTTTCGAATGATCAAATTTGCGTGGTGCACGCACCGTCACACCAAAATGCGTTCGAAAAAGAACATTTTCGACTGTTCCTGGAATGTTCAACGCGGAGGTGCCGACCTGATTTTCGGATCCCCTCACGAGCGTCCAGCACTTTTGACTTTTGAGATGGTGTCTTCAGAAACCGGGCACAATTGGCAGGCATCGTGGCCGCTTTGAGCATTGGCATTGACGGACTGCACTGCTTGCACGCATGGTCGTGATTGCCGCTTGCCCTGTTGTCGGGTCTGCAGCCGACAATTGCGGGAGAGAGTGAGCGGACGCGGCAACTGATTTCCACTGTTACTCGCAGGGTCGCCACTGGCATTTGCGTTTGCGCCAACCATCGAGCTCAAAGCTGGTGCTTGCCGATCCGTATTCGGAGTGCTCGAATGAAGTGAGGAGCTCCAATCGGTTCAGCGAGCTCTCTCTGCTCTGTGAGCCTTCATCATGACCGCGCGACCCGAGCCGCCCCACATGTTGCTGCCCCTCAATCTGTCCCTTGGACAAACAAGATGCACACTTGCGCTCACTATGCTGAAAACATCGGCACATTTGCCAGTCAACCAGACAAAAAAATGACTCGAACAAAGTATGCGTGACGTACGCCTTTTGGAAGATCGCGCGCTTGCCTTCCATTTTGTCTTTCACCGTTTATCTTGCCTTCAGTATGGTCCTTCAACTAAAAGAGCATAAACCACGCCTGCTCCCAGCATACAAAACGCAAGACAAACGACCCTTCGCTCTCTCCCGCACACTCGCGATCTTTTCCCCCAACAAAGGCAACCCCATACATCACGAGAGGCACGACAGACTTCCATACATTTCCTTTCTCTCATCGGGCCAACAACATCTCGCCGCCACCCACTCGCTACGTGGCTTCCGCTGGCTGCGATCCCCATATCCGCTCCATATCCACCCGTTCCCGCCGTCGTATCTGTCTCGCCGCTTCTTAGTCCCTGCGCTCCTCGTTGCCAGCAGCTCCCCGCGTAATTATAGCCGCTGTACCGGTCGCTGGAGCCAAACAAGAAACGCCCGCCGCTTGGCACCCAACGCGCAGCTAAGAGAAGAAGGGGAAGCCGGCAAGCAAGCGCCTTCCCAGTTACCACGACGCCGCCCAAGCCGCAGCACCACCATACCCGCAGCCAGGTCGCCGTGATGGTCGCCAAGAAGGACATGCCGCTGCTGCAGCACGCGTGCGCCGCGAGCCCCACGGCGTCGTCCACGTCTTCCTACTGCTCCCGTCCGCGCCTGGCGTCCGAGGAGCTCATCGTGCCGGCGTCCGACACGGCCAGCTCGGTCTACTACGGCGTGGACGCCTTCTCGCCGACGCTCGTGGACTTCTACACGGCCGACCAGAAGCGCATCGTGTGGTCCTCGCGCGCGCACCGCAAGATGATGACGACGCTCTACCGCGCGTGGCACGGCAAGTGCTGGAAGCTCTTCTCGCTTAGCTTCTGGGGGTCGCTCTGCGCCATCTCCGCCTACACGCTCTTCCTCCTCGGGTTTGTCGGCGAAGCCATGGCCCACGGGTCCGCTTCAACTACTAGCGGCTCTACAACCAGTGTCCATGCGCTCGTGGACGTGCCGCTGTTCGTCGGCGCCGTGTGCTACTTTGCGTGGCACGTCGTGAGCTACTTCGAGGTCATCAACTCGTGCCACAACCTCGAGATCTGGCTCGACGAGTACTTCCACGGGACCGAGCCCGTGCTCGAGCGCCGCTTCTTCGGCTTCTTCCCCACGCGCATCGACTTCTGGGCCGCCGTGCTCGGCATCCTCGGCTCCTCGCTCTACGTCTTCGCGCGCGCCTTCATCCTGCTGCGCGCGGACGCCAAGAACTTTGGCGTCATCGACATTCAGAGAGACAACCTCAGCCTCATCGTCGGCTACTGGCTGCCCTTCTTCGCCGGCTCCTTCCTGCTGCTCACGAGCGCCTACTTGACGCACGTCGAGGTCATTCACCAGTGGATCTCGTGCCGCCTCACGACGCTTGAGACCTGGGTCACCGGGCTCAGTCTCCTGGCCGTCTCGGGCTTCTTCGCCGCCTCGACGCTGCAGTTCATGGACCCGTTCTCGGTGCTCTTCTCGTTCGAGACGTGCATGGTGCCCTTCGGGCTCGGCTGCCTGCTCGGCCTCAGCTCGAGCGTCATCAGCATCGCCGAGCTCGAGAACATCCACAAGAGACACAACCACCCAGAGTACGGACTCTGGCAGGCGCCCACCGGGTACGGGACCTACAAGTGAAGCGGCGGCTCGTTAGCCGGCTCATCGGTACGAGTGTTCGAGGAGCGGAGGTGACGCGGTCGAGAGGTGCTCGGTAATAAACCCCGGTGTATTTTACACTCGACCACAGGATGTGATCCTGTTGAAGCCACCATCTGCGATGTTGGTTTTGATTGGTTGAAATGATCCTAAATGCTGGACACAAGCTGTTGATTGGCTGTTTATTCGTCTAGAGACTGCTTCAACTTGCCTTGGGCGGTTGACGACCTTGGAAGCCATCTCGATGGGTACAAAGTGGACGTGGAGCGAGTGAAGGGGCGAACTGAAGCGGACACTGACCACCGTGATCAACTCGTCTGCCTCCAAGTCCAGTCCAGGAGTCATCTTCAGGACACGCACTGGTCACCAACGCTGGCCCCAGTTCTTCTCGACACTTGATACGACATGACCTGCATGCCATTGGACCGAACACCTCGACTGGCAGGTACTGTGCACTGCGTCGGCCAAGCGGAACTCTGCGCTGCTCTCTGCTCTCCTCACAGCTCGACACACTACGCGAAGAGCGCCTGCAGGAACGCGCACCGGCTCTGGATGTCCTTGTTGTCCGGGAAGCTCTCGGCGGCCTGTTGCACCACATTGGCGAACGGCTTGGCCATCGCGACGCTCTCAGCTGCAATCAACGAGAGCATTAGCTTGACCAACACCTCGGCAGCCAGCTGCTTCAGCAGAAGACTCGCCTTCATTGGTGCAGAAGACCAGCAGAGCCCAGCACCCCTCGGCCTGCAGCGTCTCGCTCTCCGGGTGCTTTTCCAAGGCCGCGACCACCGCCGGAATAGCGCCTTGCTCCCTCACCAGCGCCAAGTTGGGCACTGCCACGCGCAAAACAACTCCCCGGTCAGTCAGTCATCCACCCAGCAGGAGCCCTTCACCAGTCCAATAGCAACGCACGGCAGTGGAAAACGACGTTGCGCAGCGCGTGGCAGCCGCTCTCCAGCACTTCCGCGTCCTCGTTGCGCGCCATGGCGTCCACAATCGCCTGAATAGCCCCCGCAACCCCCGCCGCTTCCTTCCCGACCGCTGCCATCACCCCAGCATCACACACACACGCACGCACACACAGTCGGTCAGTCAGCTGTAGTGTGAGCACAGCTTCCGAGTCCCCCAGACAACGCACGGTTGTTGAACGTGGCGTGCGCGAGCTTGGCGAACCCGTCGGTCGTCTCCCCCGGCGCCGACGACGCGCCAATCAGCGCCACCGCGTCGCGCACCTCCGTAGGCACCAGCACCGCCGCGTCCTCGTCCGCTCCGCCCTCGCGCGTCACCGTGTGCAGCACCATTGCTCTTGGATTGTCAGTTGCTTGTTGGTTGTCTTCTCAATCTGCAAGTGACAAGCGAAATGGATCCCGCCAGCCTTCAAGTACCCCCTGCAAGTGAGCAGCTCTTTGTCGCCAAATAATTGTGGGTGGTCTACACACAATTTTCGGATCCGGCCATTAGCGTCATCAGTCAAACGGGTGACGGCAGTATGGCAGCTACTGACACAGACAGAGACCCTTCAGTATCGAATCCTCCGTCGAGACGTTGGCATCCAGGAAGAAGGAGCAAGGAAGCATGGGGAACAAGCAGGCCAAGCCGACCAAGGCGAGCGCGCCGTCGCCGTCGCGCGCCAAGGCGAGCAGCGACGACGCGTCCTCTTCCTTCGCGGCCCAGCAGCAGCAGCAGCAGGCGCCGCCCCCTCCTCCTCCCCCTGCTCCGGCTTCTGCTCCAGCCCCACAGCCTCCGCAACAGACGCAGACGCAGACGCGGCCGCCGAGAGCGCCCGTGGCGCGGCCGCTGCTCGAAGCCAAGCTGGCGCAGGTGGACGTGGCGGCGGCCTTCTCGACGGCCGAGATCCTGTCGATCCGCAAGCACCTGTCCGCCGTGCTCGGGCTGCGCGAGGACGACGCGATCGCCATCCCCAAGGACGAGTTCTTCCGCTTCCTCGTCGGCACCAGCGCCTCGAGCCTCTACGTCAGTCGCCTCTACGCGATCTTTGACATGGACAGGAAGGGATACGTACGTGGACGGCTCGTGCTTGCCCGGGTCTTACGTACGCCATGGGGAGCAGAGTCCTCACGCTCTTTGTCTTGATGTGTGTATGTGACGAGCAGGTGACGTTCGAGGACCTGATGAAGGGCCTGTCGATGCTGAGCCAGCACGCGTCGCGCGAGCACAAGCTGCTGCTGTCGTTCTTCCTGCTCGACCCCGAGGGCACGGGCTACATCACCAAGAGCATGACCACGGCGCTCCTGCGCTCGTGTCTGTCCGAGTGCCGAGGTGAGGTGTTGATGTCACTCTCATGAGTGCCTCGTTCTAGTGGCAGTCGAGACATTGACGCCTCCTGATGCCCGCAGAGCTCGACATCTCGCTGACGGACGAGCAGGTCGCGCGCATCGTGGACAGCACGTTCGAGGAGGCGGACCTGGACCGCAACGACCTCATCGACCTGCACGAGTACCAGGTACAGCTCGCTCTTTCACTTGCTGTTTGTATGATGGACGAGCGGATCCGCCGGCTGACAGAGCTGTTCCCATGCCATGTCACAGGCGCTGGACGCCAAGCACCCGGGGCTGTTCGACTTCTTGACGGTCGACGCGTTCGGCGTCATCAACCACCTCGAAAAGGTGCACTCGATGAGCGTCACGGCCGGCCACTAAGTGCCCTGGACGCAGCGAGACGGAGGCCGTAGGCGTTGCTCCGACCGCCAGAGATCGTGCTCTTCTAGCTCCAACCCGCCAAGTGCCTGCCGTTCTCGCCACGAGCTTCATAATATACTCAGCTGATCATTGATGGAGTGGCGTGAGGTCGAGGACAAGGGCAAAGATGGAGAGTCAAGGCTGGCATTCGCACCTATCCAGTGGCCCTCTCTTACATGCCCAACAGGTGATCGTTGCTGGTTACTTCTTCTCGGCGGCGAAGGCGACGGGCGTCGTGCCCGTGATGCCGTACAGGTCGATGTACGCCTGCTGCTTCTTGGCGAGGCTGTGCGCCAGCGGGCTCTTCTTGATGCCAAACCCCCACTTCTCCGCCGTCACCGGCTCACCACCAGCCGGTGCCGGAGTCGGAGCCGGAGCCGCAGACTTAGAAGCCGCGGGCTTGGGAGCCGCAGCAGGCTTGACCGGCTCGGGGATCGCAGGCCCGGGCACCGTCTTGTGCGTGGTCTGCGACGTGACGAGGAAGTCGACAGGCACGACGGGCGCGCCATCCGCCACGGGCACCTCGTCCTTCTTGGGTGGCTTCTCTTCGGGCGAGAGCGCCGGCTTGGCAGGAGGCGCAGCCACCGCCTCGTCCAGCTTGAAGTCGGCGAAGGCGGCGACGGCGTCCTCGTCCTCGACCGACACGAAGATGGGCGTGCCGACGGCGACGCCTTCCGCGCCTTCGGGCACCAAGATCTTGGCCAGGAACATGTCGTCCGTCGACTCGAACTCGACCACGGCCTTGTCCGTCTCGATATCGCAGATGATGTCGCCCGCCGAGATGGCAGAGCCCTCCTTCAGGCGCCACTTGGCCAGGTTGCCGCTCTCCATCGTCGGCGACAGCGCTGGTTACAACATCGGCCATTCGATGGTGAGGGGGACGAAGGAAAGGGGGGTACGGACGCCAGGAGAGAGGGGGTACGCACCAGGCAGGCCGACGACCTCGTGCGGAGGGTACGACGCGAACGAGCGCAGCAGCAGCGAGGCGGCCACGCGGCGCTGGGCCGGCAACACGGCGGCGGACGCGCGCAGAGCCTGGCGGAGCATCATCTCTCTTGGTTTAAGTATGTGGAGCGGCGAAGGTGACGGTGGTCTGGTCTGGATGATGCCGATACTAAAGTGAAGTGAAATGGAACGAGCCCCACCACCAAGCAGCAAAAAAGACACGCGAACAAGATTCGAGGATGGTAAAACACGGTGTGGGAGGGTATCAAAACAAGGTGAGATCAAGACGTGATGGGTAACAATCTGGAGCCAAGCGTGTCAACCACTTCAACTTGGGTTTTGTATGCCTTCAAGCGGATCCTCGAGCCAAAGTGGCGTCTCATGCATGCCCTCAACCACTCCATGCTTTGCCATTACCCCGCTTACAAACTCACTTGTCCTCCCCCTCCACCCCCCCCCAATTCCCTCAAAAATGGACGCCACTCCCCTCAATCCTCACTCCGTGTCGGCGTCTCCGCTGCCGAGCGTCGTGCTCCGACTCCCCGAGCTCTTGTCACTTCCCAGATCGCTCTGATGCTCACCCTCACCCTCACCCTCGAGTTGAATCACCTCCCTCTCCGACTCGTGCGCCTTGGTCGCCTCCGTCTCGGGAAGCGTCTGCTCCTGCGTCTCGACCGCGTCTTGTGCTTCGTCCGAGGGCTCCACGTCCATGTCTTCCACGCCAGCGCTCGCCTCGCCCTCGCTCTTCATGTCCGCGTCGGCAGCAGGAGAGCCACGTTGCGCCACAACGGACTCGTCTTCAGCATTGACAACGACCTCAGCGGGTCGATCGCCTCGGAGAAGACCCAAAGCGGAGCTCGCAGCCGCCACGCCGTCGTCGACCGCGCCTTCGTCAGTCCGTTGGAGAGACGCGCCGCCTTCCTCGCTCAGCAGTTGGAGCTGCTTGAACAGCCCGCTCGCGACCATGAGCTTCCGCTGCAGCCGCGCATTCTTCTGGTTGGCGAGGCTAAGTGGGCATACAAGATCAGTCAACGCCCGTTAGGTCAGCTAGCCACCTTGCCATCACTCAAACACACAACCCGAACGTACGCAAGGGCAAGTCCGGGACTGCTCTGGTCGGATGCAGCCGCGCCAACGCTCGCTCGCTCAGTCTGTTGTCACGTACAGGTCGTACTCCAGCATCAGAAGTCGAGGTTATAGCTGTCCACCACAAGGCACTCACTCACCTTGACCTCCAGCGCGTTGGCTCGCCTCCGACTCGCGTCCAACTCGAGCCGCAACGACGCGACCGTCTCCTCCAGTTGTCGCTGGCGCTTGACCGCCTGCTGACTGTCACCATCGTCACCCGCAGTGGACTGCCCACCGTCCGCCTGCTTCCCGCTCGCAACGAGCCGCGTCATGAGCTCCGAGCCCTCGGCCTTGAGCGCGACCAGCTGCTTGTTGCGCTCGTTCAACAGCGCGTCCGTCTCCTCCAGCGCTCGCTTGGCCGCGTCACACTCCGTCTTGAGCGCGTCCAGCTCCGCGTCGCGCTCCGTCAGCTGGCGCTGGAGCGTTATGAGCTGCTGTTCATGCTCTATTTCTACAGTCCGGAGCTTCGCCGCCAGCTCCTCGGCATTCGCCGTCAACTGCTGGCGCTGAGTAGTCAGAGCCTTCACTTGTCCCACCAGCTCGTGCCTCTCGACCGCCGCCTTCTCCAGCACCAGCTCGTGCTTGGCGTTGGCTTCCTCCACCGCCTCAGTGACCGCTTCCAGGTGGCTCGCCGCGTCCTTGAGCTGGCCAGTCAGCTCTCTAATCCTGGCGTCTCGCGGGTCCTCATTCTCAATCTCAATGTTCTCGGAGCTCCGCCGACGCTTCTTGGTCGAAGGACTGCCTCCAGGGAGCAGGCGAGTCGACTGCGGAGACCCAAGAACCGACGCGTTCAGATCTTGAGTGATGTTGGCCGCCTCCGGCTTCGTCTCGCTCTCCAACGGCCTAAAGGCCATCGCATGCAAACAGATCATGAGTCCGATGGTGCTTGATAATCAGCCAGTCAATGACTGCTCAAGTAGCGTACAGAGCCTCAAACTTGTAGATCCTCGGGTCGACGCCTGGTGGAGACAACAGACCACACAGAGCGTTAGTGTGTGAGTATACGGCAGCAGTCAGTACTAAAGCGTGGCGGCGACTTACCCGCCGCTCTGAGTCCTGGTCGCGTGAAGTGCACGGTGAAGCCGGAGTCGAGGCGCGCCGAGTTGCCCTTGCCCACGCGGTCGCCGTTCACCCACACGCCGTTGCGGCTGCGCTCGGCATAGCCAACCCAAGTCAAACACGAGCGCTTACAAGGGTCTTCGCCATCATCTACGACACCAACCGCACCTCTTGTCTTCGAGCCGGACAATCGGCGAGCCGTCCGGCGTCCGGCCCTCGAGCGCCACCACGCAGTGCTGCGGTCCATGTATGAGTCCGAAAGCTCCATACTGAAGCCAAGAGAGAGAGAGAGAGAGAGAGAGCAGGCGGACGCACCACGCTGCTGATGTACTGCAGGTCGAGCACGACGTCGCACCGCTCGGCGCTGCGGCCGATCCAGTGCTGCGGAAGAGAGAAGTAGACGTGGTCGCTCTCGGCCGGATGATCCGTCGACACGAGCGCGAACCGGCCCCACGGTCCGGTATCAGCTGCTGTCATGGCCATGGTAGTGGCCATGGAGCTGAAGCTTGGCGCTAGGCGCTAGGCGCTGGAGCTTGCCAGGACGCAGAGGAAGCGCTCGAGAGTTCACTTGGCGCCAGTTGCCGCGCCTGGGTTGACTGTCTCCCGCCAAAACTGCAGTGGTTCTCATCCTCGTTTCAGTGACATTGGCACTGTTCTTTCTTCTGAGCACGGCATTTTAGCCAATCACAGACCCCCACCTACGCCGCCCCCACTTCGCGGCAAGATTGTATCGGCGCGGAGGAACAGCAGCGCGAATATGGTGGCCAAGGTGAGCGGCGACGCGGCCGATGCGCTGGGCTCCTAGGCGATGCAGCGCATCTGCAGCGAAGCGAATCTCGTGGCCGACTGCCTCTGCGACTGCCCTGTGCGTCTGCTGGCCTGGACAAGCGACTGACTGGCGCGTATGTGTCCATGTTGCTTGCGGCCGGCAAAGGTGACTTCTCCGAGCGTCAAGGCGATTTTCATCCTCGACAGCGACGGCAACCGCGTGTGCGCCAAGTACTACGACAAGTCGTACCCGTCGCTCAAGGAGCAGCTGGCGCTCGAGAAGAAGCTATTCCTCAAGACCAAGAACTCGACCGCGCGTCTTGAAGGTGGGGCGGATCGGATCGGATCGGATTCCTCGAGGTGGGAGCCGTACTAGATCTAACTATCAACCGCTATGTGCTGCTGCCTCCGACCCCCTAACGACACAGCCGACATCATCCTGGTCGAGAACATCGTGAGCGTCTTCCGCTGCGGCTCGGACACGACCATGCACGTCGTGGGCTCGTCAACCGAGGTACCACCAACAAACACGCTCATTGTCGCCTACGACGGCGCAGGGGGTGAAATAGATCACTAACTCACTTTTGTGACTGCCGGTGACGATACAGAACGAGCTTATCCTGCTGAACGTGCTGGACGCCGCGTTCGACACTGTCAGCAGCCTGCTCAAGTGCGTCGTCCATCGGCAATTGGCGGAGGAGGCAGTCGGGATGCTGAAGTACTGAGCGATGACTTGGCTTCTGTGGATGACACAGGAACCGGATGGACCGCCACGTGATGCTAGACAACATTGAGCTGGTGCTGCTCACGCTCGACGAGGTGGTCGACGGAGGGTAAGTCGCCTCATTCCTTGTCGGGTTCCCCCTCAGTCTTGTTGCTCTGGTCTAACGTCAGTGTCTGGCGTCTGTAGCATCATCCTGGAAGTGGACACGCCCTCCATCTCCAATCGGGTGCTCATGCGGGTGCGACTGCTCTCTTGTTCTCCTTCTGTGCTGCTGCATAGGACAGAGAAGCTGACGCAATGTGTCCACCCGGCAGGGCATCGACAACGAGGTGCCCATGAGCGAGCTGACCATCTCGCAGGCGTTCGCGAGCGCACGAGAGCAGTTCTCGCGCTCCTTCCGCGGCTAGAGCGGCCCATTCACCGCTGGCTCATAGCGTGGCGCTCAATGGTCCCAGCTCCAGGCCGACGACTCGGGCGTCATCATCACCAGGATGACAGATGGCCGAGCCTCGAGGAGGAAGCGTCCGAGATGGTTGGTGGTCAGTCAAACCTAAACGAACATCGACTGGGGTCAAAATGTGCGCAACTATTCTTCAAAAGTCGCAATGCAAGTCCATACGCGGCTTCGTCTTGGTGTCGACACGGTCTCCGATGGCAGCAAGTCTCGGAGGCTACACGAGGCGGACGTTCTGCGGGTCCGGGTTGAAGGTCGGCCGCCGGTCGTCCTGGTTGGCGAATGTGCCGCCGCGCTGCGTGGCGAAGTCGCCCTGGTCCAGCACGTCGACGAGCGCCGGATAATTATGGTGGAAGATGGTGTTGTTCTCGGCGCGCATGTGCGTCGTGAGCGCGAAGATACGCGACATCTTCTGCTGGAAGCGGAACTTGTACGGCTTGGGCGGCAGCGCCGACACGCCGTCCGGGTCCTTGCGCTTGAAGAAGCACTTGTAGAACCGCTCCATCTTCTTCTCCATCGTCCTGCGAGCACCACCAAGCGAGCATCGTTAGCCGGCATCCTTCAGGTCAGGCGCCTGCTGAGTGTACGTACCACTGCTGGAGGAAGTCGATGATGCCAAAGTGGTAGAGGCACGGCCCAGCGACGCTCGTGGCCGCCTGTGTGAACAGGAACTCGCCGCCCTTGTTGTGCATCAGCTCGGTCGTGTCGACAAAGTACTCGGAGTTCTGGATGCCCATGAGCAGGCTGTAGTCCATGATGCCTTGCGAGCACAGGAAGTCGCTGTCGCGGTGGATCTGGTCGTAGATGCGGTGCGCCACGTTCGGGTCGATCCGGATCTGCCAGGCAACAACACGAATCACAATCGCGGGTTAGTGACTTGACCCACACAATCAACCAGATACGATGTGCCTGTACCTTGGTCATCAGGTCGTTGTCCTTGAGCACAATGTTGGGCTCGTGGAAGTTCATGCCGTCGCCGCACTCCTGGTTCTTGGTGCTGCCGAACGTGTACGAGGCGTTGCAGTAGCGGCACGAGGCCTTGTCGCCCGGCTTGGGCACCTTGGCGTTGCGGTCCACCCACGAGCCCTTAATGTCGTAGCGGATGTGCACGATCGGCGTGTCCGCGAACAGGTTGCCCATGACCACGAAGTAGTACATCTTGCCGTACAGCGACACGGCGTGGCAGCCGTAGAAGCGCGTGAGCAGCGTGCTGCGGTTGTTCGTCATGTACGCGTCGTAGTTGGGCGCCATCTTGCGCAGGAACTGGCACTCCTCGGGCGACATGGTCTTGACGATCAGCCGCTCGTCCGACGTGTAGAACATGAAGGCGCCGCTGCGGCCCTCGCTGAAGCGCTCCTTGGTCGTCGCGCCGAACATCTGGATGTACTCGGCGTCGCTGATGCCGAACGTGAGCCGGATGTTGCGGAACGACGTCGGGTTGAACGACCAGAACTTGATCGACTTGCCCTGTTTACGAGTCCAAAAATCAGTATCCACAAGAGTGACGCATGCTGTTGTTGTTTCGCGGCAATGACCACGCACCGGCTCCGACTCGCCCGAGATGGGGATGTTGATGATCTCGTCGTTAACGGCGCGCACCGACTCCTTGATGCCCGACGTCGTGTAGTACAGGATCTCCGAGCGAAGCGCCGTGTTCACCTGCGGGCTCAGGTCAACGTCGACGTCGGCAGACTCCTCGCCATTGCTGGTCGATTTCCTGGGCACAGAGCATGAAAATGAGTCACTTTTCTCCTAGCTGAACGTCATGTCACCCGTGGCGAGACGTACTTCTCGATGTTGTTGACGGCGAACCAGATGACGAAGTCGAGGTAGCCCTTGGACGCGATGAGGAACGTCACGAGCTGGCGAACGACTTGCGCGCCGGCGCTGAAGTCCGACGAGTTGTTGTCCTCGCTCTTGGTGGCCAGGAAGTACGCCGACATGTACAGGAGCAGCAGCAGCAGCCAGTAGAAGACGTACGCGCCAGTGAAGCTGTCCAGACAGAGCGAACGTCGCACGTAGTGAGCGTCAGTGACCCGCGAAGTGATAGATAACAGAGCAGGCCACGTACAAGGAGATGTAGTTGAGCACGCGGAGGCGGATGTTGTACGTCTTGGGCACGCCGCGCAGGTACAGGCGGTGCCACGCCAGTGTGAGCACACTAGAGGCATCAAGAGAGACAATGTGAGTCCAAAGAGGACTCGTCTACCCCACTCCCGACCGTCTCACGTACCAGACGGAGACGACGAGCACCAGCAGGACGAACGCGTAGATGAGGATCCACGGCCTGAAGAGCAGCACAAGCGTCAGATCTCCACGATATGACTGACCACTTGAGCACTTGAGCATCCCTTTTCAACCGAGTACGTACCACTTCTGGGCGTTCAAGAAGGTCGCGCTGGACGAGCACTTGGCGACGCCCTCGGCGCACGTCCGGCCTTCTTCACAGCAGATGCGGGAGGACGCGAGGCAGAAGCCGACGACGCCGTCCGTGTCGGCGTGGTACTTCATCGACTGGCCGTCGACGGCGAAGAAGCCGCCGGCGCCTTGCACCGTGTACGTGATGATGCCCACGATGATGCCTCCGAGCCAGCTCCAGAGGTGGTAGAACTTCATCATGCGCTTGTAGCTCGTGAACGGGCTTGTGAGCTGCTCCGCGGCATTGCATATTGTGAAACACGGACGGGTTTAGCAATGGCAGTTATAGTTTCAAACCATAACTGCAAACAAAGCGTCAGCCAGGTAACGTACGGACGAGAAGAGGTCGCAGGCCATGACGAGCGCCCATGCCTCAGACGTGAAGAAGAAGAACTCGGTGATGCCCGCGAGTCCGCGACAGGCGTCGTTGGACCCGCTCGGGTCAAAGTCCACGAGCACGTTGAAGAGCAGGCAGATGGCGAAGAAGATGCTGAGCACGGCGCGGTTGTGCACGATCGGGTTCGGGTGCTGGTGCCACTGCTTCTTGCGGAAGTACGTGACGACGACGGCGGACGAGCAGATGATCGTGTTGACCGAGCCGGCGATGAGCCCCGTCCAGCGGTAGTTGTACAGCGCGATCGAGACGCCGAGGAAGGCCATGGTGAGCGCGAAGCCCAGCAGCTGCGACTTGCGGTTCTCGAACCACCGGATCTTGGCCTGCGACGTCGACTTGGCGCGTCCGCGGAACTGCTGCGTCATGTCCTTGTTGATGACGCGGATGTTGGTCGTCGGCGTCGGCCGCGACGGCGGGTGCGCCGACACGCTGTACGACATGCCGGGCGGCGCGTCGGCACTCGACCCGCTGCCGGTCGCGTCCAGCGGCATGAAGTTGCCGCCTCCTGTGTTCATGGGCCGCGGGTAGTCGACAGGCGGTAGTTGGCGCATGTTGTTGTGTGGCCCCGCCTCGTGGTGGTCGCTGCCGTCGCCGTGCTGCGGCGTCGACTCCATCACGTACAGCGAGCCGGCCGGCGGGCTGTAGGCGCTCATGTACGACTGGTCTTCCAGCACGGGCGTCCCGCGCGGGTCTCGCTCGGATTCGGCGCGTGGACGGAGGTGAAAGTCGCTGTGCGGCCGGCCCATACTCCCCTGGACGGGTCCTTTCCGCTCTCTGGAAGCCAACAAGGCGGACTTGTTGACCCTTTCGCAAGAAAGGGTCAGCCGATCAGCCAGGATGCTATTGGGCGACGAAACAGCAGGAGCGCTGACTCTCTTGTTCGCGTCCTCGAAAGGGTTGGAAACCCGATGCGCGAGGTGGCGGAAGGGCGGGCGCGGTGACGACGATAGCGGGCGGCGACGGCGGCGACGGCGACGCCGATGCCCGATGAAGCGCGGGGGCGGAAGGCGCGGACGGGGACACCTCGGAGGCGCGCGGCGGTCTCCGGAGTCGTGCGCGCGGAGAAAAGTGGCGGCCTCGGTGCTTTTCCTTCGTGCTGCTGGGGCGTTTCCGCGACGCGTTTCACTTGATTAAAGTATGTCCGGAGCGCCAGTGCAAAAAATCCCGGCCTTTCCACACAGTCGTGAACAAAACCTGCGGGAACTGATGCACGAAGACCGGTCTTCCTGAGCAGTGATAAATCCGAAGTCAGCCTGACCTTTTTCAAGTGAAATGTGCTGCATCTGCTCGTGCAGTTTGCCTGCACAGGTGCGGTCCAAAATACTGTCGAATAGATGCCTTGTTGCAGGTCAATCGGTCCTATAACTCTTGCGTATACGGTAGCACCGTTCGAAGACAGGCGCGTCACATGTCCACCTACCGTATGACGGCATGACGTCATGGGTCGCTCTTCACCAGTTTGCGCCATGCGTACCCCCAAACGTACCCCATACAACCACCAAGTGCGCCGCCAGATCTTGGAACCCCTACGTCACTCTGGGTGCCTGCCTCCACATCAGCAGCACCACATTCGGACTCGCTTCGCCGCCACCTCACACTTCCTGAAGCTCGCCCCGCCCCGCTCCGCCCACCAAGGTCTCCTTCTCCTCCTTCGCCAATGTCTCCGCCACCCACGACGCCCGGCAAGAAGGTCGGCGTGCGCGACCTGGTGAACGGCGGGCTGCTGCAGTGCGTCGAGGCGGCGACGCTCGGCATGCCGTTCGAGGTCTGGAAGACGCGCATGGGGCGGTACCGCACCGAGTCGACGCTCCAGGCGTTCCGCAACGTCATGCGCGAGGGCGGCGGTCCCAGCGCCTTCTGGGCCGGCACGGGCCCCAAGATGGTCGAGTCGGCGTCCAAGGGTGCCATCCTGCTCTTCTCCAAGGAGGCCATCTCGGACTCACTCCTCGCCGCTGGAGTCGGCAAGAGCGCCACGGGCTTCCTCGCTGGCGCCGGCGGCGGCGTCTGCCAGACCGTCGTCATGGGGCCCTGCACATTCCTGGTAACAGCCGCCGTGACCGGCGACAAGTCGATCTCGACCATGCAGCGCGTGTCGAACGTCTACGGCGCGCACGGCATCAAGGGCTTCTACCCTGGCGGCACGGCCATCGCGTTCCGGCAGGCGACCAACTGGGCCTCTCGCCAGGGCTTCACCGAGATCGTGCGCGGCCAGTTCAAGCTGGCGTTCCACGGAGACAAGGACGCCAAGCTGACGGTGGCGCAGGAGGCCGCGTCCGGCATCGTGGGCGGCGCGCTCGCCTGCTGGAACCACCCGTTCGAGGTCGCGCGCATCCAGATGCAGTCGGCCGCGGACCGCGGAGAGCCCAAGCAGAACATGATCCAGGTCTTCCGCACCGTCGTCAAGGAGCAGGGCTACGGCGGGCTCTTCAAGGGCATCATCCCGCGCCTCGGACTCGGCATCTGGCAGACGCTCTTCATGGTCACGGGCGCCAAGCTCGTGCGCCAAGCGCTCGAGGACAAGAAGTAAAGCGCGGGATACTACAGCAGTAACACGCACATGCTTCCCGCTTTTGGCTTTTGGCTCGTGTTCTCGGGTTACAGGTCCGTCTTGAGCACCTCGCGGAGACACATGGTCGCGAAACAGCCCGGTGGTAGCGAGAACGAGACCGTCGCGGCGTTCTCACCTGTCATGGAGCCACAGGCACCGTCAGTACTGCCCGAGCAACCTCCACAAGCCAACAGCGAGACGCACTCTTGTCCAGCGTCCACTCGACAGCAGTCGGGAGCGTAACCAGGCGGCGATATGCTCCCTTGAGCGGTCCCGAGACCAGCAACGCGTCTTCCGTGCCGTCCGCCACCGCCATCTACCAACAACAAACCTCCAATGTCAGCCGTGAAGAAGTCCATAACCCGCTCATCAACCACCGCCTCACCTGGCGGATCTTGTCGCCGACGGCGTTCGCTGGCAGCAGCACGTTCGTCCCTGGGAGCGGCAGCACCACCGACGCCAGCGGGTTCTCGAGCCTGCCGTTCATCTCCTCCGCCTCTTTCTCCGTGATGGCACGGACTGCAGCACTTCCAGCGTCTTCACCGGCTACTAGGTCGCCTTCCACGGCCATGAGCCCTCCATAACGGACGCGGAAGGACGCCGCGCGGTTGAACAGCACGCTCTGGTACGCGTGCAGGTACAGCAGCCGCTTGGCGTGCGGGATACCGGCCACGGCTTGCTCGAACGCGGCGGATCCATGGCGCTTGAGGCCCTGGAGCAGCGTTCGCTCCAAG
>JAADXY010000289.1:0-29810 GCA_023338065.1 Phytopythium montanum
CCAAGTGATTGCCCACTGTCTTATACTTTTGCACCAGTCGGAATTCTGACGTTTGTATAGAAACTTCTAGAATTTTGACGTGTTTCCAACGCAACAAAAACGAGCAGGTTTGTTGCTATTTTTAGCAAATCATATCCAAACACGGTCGAAATCTGGCTCGTGGTTGGCGAGAAATCGCACATTTTCGACCTGTCTTATAATTATGCACCGCACTTTACTCGGGATTTAGCCCAATCCACAATGGCACACTTTTACGATCTGGAAGTCTATCTTATATCTAAAGCTAAGTTTTAGCATAAATCTGACTCGTATTTAGAGCTCTACATAGAGGACAAAAAACAACTGCAAGGATGTCTTGCTTTCGACTTTCGAAAGACATTTTATTCTCATTCTAAATAAACTGTAAAATCCAATACCACAGCGACCTTTCCAGGAAACTCTTCAACCCAAACAAGCAAGCCAACGCCTCACGCGCATTCCGATCCGGTCGTTGCCGTGAAGGGGCGAGACTCGTGCGCCGACTGGACAAGACTCCCGCGCTAGGTACGAGCTCTTCCACTCCCTGCTGCTGCTGCTGCTGCTGCTGGCGGCGCCTCGAGCTCGTGGTCTGCTGCGTGGATGCTCTCTGGGCAGCACCGCACGCGCTTGGGCGTGTGCGCGCCAAGTCCTCGGCCGTGGCTGACGGTTCGTGCTCTCTCTCGGCGACTTCTGACAGAAACAGACACTGCGATGGCGGCGGCGGGTGCGAGCGGCAGTAATGGACACGCGGGCGGCGGTAAGCTGCGCTACCGGCGGAAGGTGCCGACCAGCGGCAAGAGCGGAGCATCGGCGGCGGGTGGCACGGAGGATAACCAGCAAGAGACGGAGGCAGCGGCTGCCAATGGGAAGCGACTCGACGCCGTGGAAGACAACCAGCGCGAGCACGAAGAGCTGGCGGCGGTCGCTCCGATGACCAGCGGCGGGAACCAAGGACGCGACGGTAAGAAGTCCAAGAAGAAGCACAAGCCGAAGGTGCCGAGGGACGACAAGGCTCCGTCGCCTGCCAACGAGGTGGCGAACAAGAAGGAGGCGGCCAGGAAGCCCAAGCGCGTTCATGGCGAGAAGATTGCGTGTCCAGAAGGGCAGTCGACGCATGGCAAGGACGCTGTCGAGATGCACCGAGAGCCTGAGGCGGCTACGGTTGGTGACGGCGTCTTGATGGATACTGGAAGCGGCGCTTTGGCTCCAGTGAAGGTCGACGCAGTTGGTTCGTCGGTGGATACACGAGCTCAAGCGCAACACCACAAGGAATCCAACGGGGAGAAGCACACGCGAACGCAGTCGCACCTCAAGGAGAAAAAGACGTCCAAGCGCCAGCCCAAGACACTTCAGTGGAAGGTCAAGGCGACGCAGCCAGCAGCTCAAGCTGACGATGCATCCGCCTTGACGAACCGACTGGAAGCGACCAAGGACCTGAAGAAGAAGGAGACCGTGGACGACGAAGAAGCGGACTTTGCGGCACGCGAGCGCCAGGCGCTGAAGCTACGCGCCAAGTCGCTGAGCTTCCCGATCGAGTCGTCGAGCCAGGAGACGCAGTCGGGCTCGGACGACGACTCGGCCACGTTCATCCAGTTCAGCGGTCCGCTCGCGCCGCTGCCTTCGGTCGCGCTCCATACTGAAGTCAAGTCAGAGCGACTGCTTGAAGCGGCGACTGAGGATCTCCACAGCCTGGACGCCGTCTGCTTCCCGATGCCTCTTCCACTTGAGCAGATCGCTGCTGTTACTCCCGCCCGCGTGCACCAAGTTCTCATCAGCGACTTTGCCTTCCACCCGTCGGAGATGCAAGTCGACGCGGGAGATGTGGTGGTCTGGCGCGTCAGTGAGCAGACGCCGGGGATGGTCGAGCACTGTTTGGACGTGACGCTGACGCGAACAAGTGACGCGAGCTGCACCACCGCGTCGACGTCGACGCTGAGCGCCGGCGACAAGTTTACCTGGCGGTTCGCGGACGCAGGAGCGGCTACCGTCTCGTGCTCGGTCTACGACGTTCACGGCTCGATCATAGTGAACGCTCATACTTCTACTGCTCAAGCGCCGACGCCAGTCCCGGTAGAGCTCACTGTGGCCAAGCGAAAGCGAGCGAAGACCAAGAAGCAGAAGAAGAACAAGCGCAAGAGTGAGTCAACCACAACGAAGGGCCCCGCCTCGCCTCAGCATGCAGTTGATGCTTCTGCCGAGCTCAACACCGACAGCGGAGGCGACTCGGGGCCGGTGGAGATCTTCCACAGCTCGCCAGACCTGCGCAAACATGGCGGGGACTCGGATATGGACGCTGGGCTTTGTGACGCGGTGCTGTCGCAGCTTGGCGCCGTCGCCAACTCTGCGATCGTCGGTGTCAACGCGAGCAGCGGCAATGTCTTGCCGATGATCGTCGTGGGGGATGTGGCGTGCCCGATCGTCGAGGACGTCGACAAAGCTGCCGAGGAGGAGGAGGAGACGGCGCCTGATACGGAGGAGGACAACAACGCGGTAGACGAGGTGTCGGACTTCCAGGAGCGAGTGATCGCGATGCTCAAGCGCTCAGAGGAGACGCAGGCGGAGCACCGACGCAGCTTCGCAGTCGACGGCTCCAGCTTCGACGCGCTGACCGCCTACGACTTCTTCAAGCGACGTACGCTGGTCTCGTGTATCTACCTACTATCGGAGTGTTCGTCAAGCTGACAGTGGCTGTGATGCTGTGGACAGGTTTCACGACCGCCCAGTCGAGCTGCGAGCGCGTCGTGTACTTCTAACATGGCGCGTGGACTTGGTGGCCAAGGGAGCGAGGCGGTGGCCAGGCAGAGCTCCTGATCGGCAGCACGTCGACACGGAGGAAGGCTGTATAATATTCTGGTGAGCATGAACCTGGCGTGAGATCAAGAGAACGCGGTGTCGAGTCTCTCGGATGTGGTCCGTTCATTGCCTGATCGCGCTCTACCCTCCCTAATAAAAAGTCAAACCTCTCTCACCGACACGACTACCTACCTCTGTCTACCTTCTAGTCTCTCGTTGCTGCTAACTACACTTGCTTCCTTCCTTCCTACCTGCTTGCTCCTACTAAAAAAAATCATATTGACAGTCTTCACCGCTGGCGTCGGCGATCAGATCATGGCGAACGTCCGTCTTGGGGATTCCGACGCGTCGTACGGGTCTCCGCCGTCCGGTAGTCGCGGAGTGAGCAGCTCGAGCGTCTGCTGACGCTGTCGTTGCCGGCGCTTGGGCAGGAAGACGAAGGCGCCGATCAACACCGCGACCGCGACGATAGTGCCGACTACGATGCCGACCATGACGTTGCTCGACACGACGGCGCTGATGCCTCCGCCGTTGTTGGTCGTTGATGAACCCCCAGAGGTTGAGCCTTGTCCATCAACGGACAGCGGGTCCGCAGAGTTGCTGGTGTCTGTGATGGGAGCCAGCGACGACAAATCGCCCATGCTGGAGGTCTCGGTGGCCGTGCTGGCCGGGACCGTCGCTTCGACGGTAGGTGCGTCGCCCAGAGAGGACGAGGACGACGAGTTTGGCTCGGGGATTGTGGTGTTGACGCCGTCAGCGCTGCCGCTAGCGCTCGAAGAGGCGGTAACGTCGGAGGAGTTGGACGCCGAAGAAGCTTCGAGCTCGCTTGATGCGCTGGTTGAGGAGGCATCGGACGAGTTGACGCTGCTCGAGAACGACGACGACGATGCTGAGGATGAGGATGAGGATGAGGACGAGGACTCGTCATCGCCAGCGGATCCAGTAGAGCGGGACGTTGAGCCACCGCCAGCGTCACTTCCAGGCAACGACGACGACGACGAAGACCCGCTGCTCGAGATCGGGGCCTCTGACGACGGAGTCGGGCTTGGGGATGACGAGGTCGGTTCTGGCGATGTTGAGGTCGGCTCTGGCGACGTTGAGGTCGGGTCTGGAGACGGGGTTGGAGTAGCTGGAAGTTCCGAGGTCGGCTCCGGAGTTGAGGTCGCAACCGGTGTCGTCGGGCTTGGCGCCGGTGTTGTCGTTGGCTCTGGCGTCGTCGATGGTTCTAGTGCCGCCGTTGCCTCAGGTGTGGGCTCCGGCGTCGTCGACGGCTCCGGCGTAGTAATTGGCTCCGGTGCTGTCGTCGGATCCGGCGTCGCTGTCGGCTCCAGTGTCGGCTCTGGTGCAGTAGACGGCTCCGTCGTTGACGGTGGCTCCGGTGTTGTCGTCACAGGGGACGTCGTCGGCTCCGGTGTACTCGTTGGCTCCGGCGCAGTCGTCACCACCGGTGCCGACGGCTCTGGTGTCGATGATGGCTCAGGAGACGTCGTCGGCTCTTGGGACATTGTGGGCACGGGAGTCACCGTCGGCTCCGGTGTCGTCGTCGGCTCCGGTGTCGTCGTCGGCTCCGGCGCCACCGTCATCTCCGGCGTAGACGACGGGACCTCCGATGATGGCGTCGGCGAGGAAGTCGTCGGCGTCTCTGGCGTCACTGGCGCGTCCGTCCACTGCGACGGCGCAGGGCTCTCTGAAGACGGCGAAGGTGTCGGCGCCTCCGTCCACGGAGCCTCAGTAGCTGGGGCCTCAGTCGTCGGAGCCTCAGTCCATGGCGCTTCAGTCGTCGGAGTCTCAGTCCATGGCGCTTCAGTCGTCGGAGCCTCAGTCCACGGCGTCTCACTCGTCGGCGCCTCAGACCAAGGCGCCTCGGTCGTTGGCGAGTCTGTCGTCTGTGTCTGAGTCGTCACCTCGGGCGTCTGACTGGTCTCCGCCGGCGGCAGCGTCATCGTCTCCCCCTCTCCATCAACGCTCCCGTCCGCCACCTGCACGTACAGCCCCCTGCGCCGCGTCAAGAGCTGGTCCGGCGCTCCTTCCGGCACCGACAGACACGTCGGGAGGATCCCTTGACGCACAGCGCGCGCCGCGAACTCGGCCGCGCTCTGCTCATCCAGCGACACACACGCGACTGTCCCCTTCGCGTCGACTCTGGCGCAGCAGCTGCCGCTCTCGAGCGTCACTCCTCCGTCCGCCGACACTTGTCCAGCCACTGGACACGCGTACGGCGTCTCGGTCGAGTCGCTGGCGCCCGAAATGGAGCCGACGCAGGGCGAGATGGGCACGCAGAAGACGCCGGCGACGCCCTGCACCGACACGGGGAAGAAACCCACGTCCTCGCACTCGAAATCCGCCGGGATGTCGCCTACAACAACGTCGACATCGCTGTCGCTGCCACTGGCGCTGGCCTGGACCCTGGAGAGGCCGAGGGTGAGCAGCAAGACGCCGGCCGCGAGTCGCCGCCACGACCGGAGCATGACGCGCGGAGGGCGATCGACCCGCTCAGTCCGACGCGAAGGCCGAGTCTGCTAGGAGAGCAGCGACAGAAGCGTCAGTGAGCAAGTGGGTCGGTCGTTCCGAGTCCGCTCCCCCTCCCCTCCGTCCTGTACATACGCGCGGAGGCCGAGAAGAGTCCGGGGCGCCACCCTCACGCACCCGTTTCCAGGGTGGCGTGGCGCCCACACGATCCCCCCAGCGAGTACCCCACGCGTAGGTACCTGCCGTTCGGAGGGGCGTAACCGCTGCTGCGCACATACCTTGTTCTCTCTGTCTCCACCAAGAAGACAGGTGTGCGTCCGCTGGCTGGTCGTTTCCCCGACCGGTCGGGGGTGTGAGAGCAGCGGAGGAAGAACTGGCTGGCCTCAAAGTGAACCCAGAGAGGCGGCAGCTATAGGCGTCCATACAATCAAGAGGGTTAGTTCGCCGCGGGGCAAGGGGTCATCAGCGAGCACGCGGGACGCACGGCCCACCTATGCAGATGATATCGTATTGCCAGCCGACCGCTTGGCTTTGGGTGGGGATCGATGGCGTCCACTGCGGAGGTTGAGGGGAGGAGGGACTCGGGACGCGCGCAGGAGCTCCTGGCGGCGTAGGCGGAGGGCAGCGGCCGGGGGCAGGCTTCTCGCTCGCCAAGTGGACAAGTGTGCTGCAGCGAGAAGGAGGCAATAATGGACCTACACTTTTCTAGGTTGGCACCCATTTGCGCGCTTCGAACGGAGGGTGGGAGCAAAATGGAGCGCTGTGATTGGCGGAAAAGTGCGCGAGAAAAAAAGTCATTTTGGACGAGTAACCCATCAAGTTGTCTTTAGAGTGGGAGCTCAACCTTTTTTGACGGCGAATTGAATTTTAACAATGTGTCGCAATTCCAAGCCGTAAAGGCGCGCCGTTTTACGGCGTTGATGGTTGAGCACAATGTGGCGGCGAATGGGTTGACTGAGAAATGATACGGACAAACCCGGCCGTAGTGTCACCCATCAGTTTTGATACCTCGCAGATAATATAGTTGTGCGATGTCCCACCATACAAAACTATGTGAATAACAAAATGAAGTACTATAAACTGCGTCTTTTTATGTGTACCACCATGGCACTACGGGCGAGGTAAATTGTACTTGGGTGCGGTGCTAGCTCGACTGACTGCTCGTCGACTGACTGCTCGTAGCGTCAGGTAGGAGCTGGTGCTCTCTGACTCGGCACCGACGACGGCGTCCACTCGTGCCGGGCCGCAGCTTTGGCCATGTTGAAGTCGCCCAACGAGCGCGGCGTTGGGCGGCTGAAGATGAGTTTGCTGCCGACGTGAGAGCGTCCGCCGTCAATGCCAATGCCGAGGGCACCGCCTCGCCTCGTGCCGCTTGGTGACACCGAGCCAGCTTGGTTCGCGCTTCGATCTGCACTGCACCAGCTCTTGTGGTGCGCCACGACTCGCAATCTCCGCCGCACCACAACAACAGCGAGCCATGGTCTCCGCAGCACGCCATTCATATCCACATCAAAGCGTCCCATTCACACACACAATGTGCATACACTATCCACAGCCAAGAAGTACATCAAAGCTCGGCCACCAGCCAGGTTCACGCCACATGGCTCAGCGTCGGTCGAGACGCCGGGATCGGCAGCCCCATGAGCTCGTGCAGCTCGGCCACCAGCGCCTCGTACGTCCGGCTCACCTGCGGGTCCAGCTCCCGCTGGGATCTGCGGATGCTTTGGCGACTGCTGCGTCGGCTTCCACTGCGACGTCGCTGGTTGCTCCCGCTGCTAGACGGTCTCTCGCCCATCGACAGCGCCTCGAACGACTGTAACTTGGTCGTTGCGAGTGCCAAGGAGCGGTGGAGACCCTCGACCTGTCGACGCAGAGCTAGCAGCTGCGTCTGGCTGTTGCTGCGCTCGCGGACCCCTCGCTCGACCTCCAGATCTTCGTCGAGGTAGTCATCGTCATAGTCGCTCACGTCGTCGTCGTCGTCACTGACGTCGTCGTCCTGCTCGTAGTCGTCGGCGTCGAGGATGGTGCTGACCGTGAAGCTCGAGAAGTTGGACCGGCGAGACTTCTCCCCGGCGTCCTGCTGGCTCGTCGACTGCTCTCGCGACAGGGTTAGCGACTCGGGACTTAGCAGGTTGAAGTCGTCGCTCGAGCTGATGTAGTCCACGTCCACACTGGTCCTGGACGTCGTCGTCGGGACATTAGCGCTCAAAGAGCTTCGGATTGGCGAGACCGCAGCTGGCGTCGGTTGCCTGGAGCTGGCAGTACTTTGGTCGGTACGGTAAGCGGTCGAGAGCGCCGACAAGTCGACTTTCATGCGGCGAATGTTCTCCAGCACGTTGTCGATCGACTCTTGACGACTGTCCGTGTCCGTCACAACCGCCGGCGATGGCGAAGAGTTGATGGCGATGAGGTCCTCGAACGCGTCCAAGTCGCTGAGCGACACGCTGCTGGAGCTCTCGCTGGACGGCGACGACGCCAAGTCTGGGCATGGAACGAAGCTGTTGACGTGGTGGCTGACAGCGCCACGGACGCCAGCGAAGCGGCTTGGGACGCGGGAGACGCCGTGGCTCGACTTGAGCTCCTGCTTGGCGTCGTTGACCCATCCGCACTCTCGGATCGACATGACGGAGTCTCTCATCGCGATCGAGAAGTTGCTTTCATCGGACGAAGCCGACGACTTGCGCGAGTACGGCCGACGGTCGACAGCCGTCGTTGATCTCGGCTCGCTCCGCTTGACGTCCTTGTGGCTGACCGTCAAGCTCGACACTAGTGGACTCGACGGCGACAAGGGAGCGGAGACTACGACCTCCTCCACTGGCGTCGGCGCGACAGCCTCGGTGCTCGTGATGCCGACGCAGAGGCCGCGTCTGGCTTGGACCAGGCACTTGGTGCACACTCGCGCACTCCCGCCAGTGTCTTGGTCGACGCACGCCTCTCTCTGAGGCGCACAGGACGCGCAGACTACTTCTCCACACGCTCGGCAGTGGTGTTTGCGTCTCCGGAGAGCGAAGGGCTTGACGCAGACCGCACAGCTGCGGCGCCGCTCGTCCGCGATCCATGAAGCGCGAGGGACGAGCTGAACGCGAGCGAGCCGCCGCCGCTCAAGCAGGAGCTCGACCCTTGAGACGCTGGCCACTCGACGGAGCAGCTGCCGCTCCACAACGGACTGTCGGCGTCCAGAAGACGACGCGAGGCGGAGCTGAAGCACACTCGACACCTGTACGATGCCTGGACGGCTCGTGGGCAGCACGAGCGTCCCAGCGCGACGGAGTTCGCCTCGCTCAAGACCAAAGCCCGCGAGCGACGGCACCTCCCTGGCTCGCTCGATGGACTCCTGAACGACGAAGCCGACGTCCTTGGAGAGCGACTGCCGCGTCGGCTTGCGCTGCAGACGCTTCGGCGAGTCCTTGCCGAGGGAAGTCGGGTTGCTCTCGCCTTCATCATCGTCGGTGAGGATCCCAACGTGCTCGAGGAAGCAGTAGTCGGTGCCCTCTACGACCGAGGAGGTTGTCGCTACTGGAGTAGAAGATGAAGACAAGGAGGACGGCGCGGAGGCGGACGCTCCACTCGCGCTGGATCGACGACCATCGCTCCGGAACGCGGCCCACTTGACTGTCGTCGTTGTCGCAACCTGTTGGTCTTCAACGCTGCCAACGGAGCTCAAGGTGACGGCGTCGAGGAAGCGTGACTCGTGCAAGAAGGCCATGCCGCTACGGTACTCGGTTGCGTCGCTGGCTCCGATCGCCTCGACCACTTCGCGTACGCTACCGGCCGCCAGCGCCGTGCCGCATACAAGCAGGCAAGCAGACGCCTTGGCCGCGTTCTCGTCTCTGTTGTTGCTGGCACTAGCGCTGCCACTGCTCGAGTCGTCGTCCACGTCGATGCACAGCATCTTGGCGAGCGCGACGCCTCGACTTGGCGCCGCGATCTGCCGCCAGTGAGGGTCCCGCAGCACCTTGAGCAGCGCTCTGGCGGTCCCCTCGGCTCGAGACGAGTAGGCCGTAGCCTCGGCCGGGTTGAGCCGCACGAGCGGGAAGAAGTCGGGCTTGAGCGGGAACTCCATCGCGTCTGTAGCCGCCAGCAGTCGGAATGGTCGGAGTGGAACGAGGCCGAGAGGCCAAGAAGAGGTCGGTTTCTCCCCGTTGACGCTTGGAGTCGCCGGTTTCGCTGCCTCGCGGACGGATCCCAGCAGCGGAGGCCGAGCACTGGGGACGAGCCGGCGAGTTGCGGAATGACTCGCAGCGCTGGTGGAAGGAGCCAGCGAACGAGCGGAGGCCAGAGAGCGAGCGCCTGGAAGGCGCTCCGTCTGGGAGTTGAGGAGCTGCCTGTCGATGTTGTTGGTGTTGGCGCTGGAAGGAAAAGCACGGAGCTCGTGGAGCTCGAAACGACGGGATTGCGACCGACTTGTGCTCCAGTGGCAGTCGCTGCGCAACGACGCGACGTGTGGATTTCGCGTAACGGGGAGGAGGAAGAGGGCAGGCGAGCGAGATACGGAAGCGACCAAGTGGAGCAATAGACGCGGAGCTGAGCGGCGGGGAAGCATTGGATCATGAACCGACGCTGAGCGGGTTTCCGTGGAACAAGTGCTGACCTCACATCCAGTGTGGACGGATGAAAGTGCCGTCATTTGGGTATTCATCAGCGTTAAATTGTCTAGTACGACTGTACAACTGGGACATCTATGGACCGATGATTCTGTCGTAAAACGTATATTTACAGTCAATTATTGCATCCAGGAGGCAGTATCATTGGGACACAATGTTGAAGATGGAGCTGCTCGCTGGGCACTTCAACTTCCGCATCCGTCCACACCAGCAGCCTCAAGTCGGTACCTCGACAGGCTCCGCCAAGCAACTGGAGGCGGCAGGAGCACCACTCACTGCACTGACAGGCTCTTAAGAGTAACAGGAAAGCATTTGCTCACCAGGCGTCGAAAGCTCCAGTATTATCCCAGCCAAAGCACATCATCGAGCCGAGTCGGAAGACTTTTGCTCCCGACTTGAGCGGCTGTAGTATCCCATACGTTACTCGGTCCTAAAATTCGCTCGCAATGGGCGGTGACGAGTCGCCGATGGGCCGTTGGGACGGACTGGGAGCTGCCATAGGACTCGCTCCTTGCTCCTTCACTGCCTGCCGCTTGACTCGCAGTCCCTCGCTCTCCCTCCCCACAAGCAGTTCCGCGACGCGAAACCTCTACAGCGCGGCGAATTATGTCGGTAAAGGGGCTGCCAGGCCCGCTCCTCCAGTCGACGGAGCGCCCGGCACCGCTCGCTGCTGCTACTTGCGCGATCGCATGCGTCAAGCCGTCCAGCGGTGTCATTCACGCGTCTCGTGGCAGAATTTTCCCTCGAAGGAGAGGCCCAGCAGCCATCACGCAAGAGCTGGTCGGGACCGCACAGTGGCGATCTTTCGGGCTCAAGACGCCAGCGAGGACGACGAGCGGAAGGAGCCGCGAGTCTGCTTGTCATGGTGGCAGAGTCACGACGACGGATTGAAGGAGCAAACGGCAGTACGAACGAGCAGCTGAAAGCGACAAACGGCATTGCGGGAGCCTAACAACAGGATCCACGACACTGAGAGACGCCGGCCGCTCCGCTCGCGGTCGACGCTCAATGCTGGACAAGGCAGAGAAGACGACGGAAGGCGAGAGGAGGAGGAGGAGACGGACGATAGCCGCTGTGGTATACACTGCGCAGGGCGGGCAATCTACAGCAGCATGCTACCCTGCGGCGTCGTCATGACGATGGTGCGCGCGTCGCGGGCGTGCGTGGCCGTCTCGAGCGTCGGCGTCTTGTTCTCCATCTCGTCCAGCTCGGCCTTCTTCTTGCGGATCGTGTAGACCGCGGCCACGGCCGCGATCGACGCGGCCGCGCCGACGCCCAGCACAATGTACGTGGCCCCACCACCCGAGCTGCCGGCCGACTGCGTGTTGGCCTCCTGGGCCGAGCCGCTGTCGCTGCTGGTGGACGGCACGGCGCCGATCGCCACGCCGCCAGTGTCGGTCGTGTCGTCGGTCGTCGCCGGCTCAATCGTCGTCTCGACGTCGTAGTCGGACGCGACCTCATCACTGGCAGAGTCGGTCGAGTTGGACGCCGAGGCGGACTCGAAGCTGCCGGTGCTGCTGTCCGAGCCAACGAGGCTGTCGAGGCTCCAGCTGCCGTCCGCCTCACTGTCAATGGAGCCAGCGGGCGTCTCCGTCGTCGGCTCGGCTGTCGGCTCCGGCGTGGCGGTCGTGGGCTCCGGGGTCGGCTCCGGAGTTGCGGTCGTCGGCTCTGGAGTGGGCTCTGGAGTGGCCGTCGTCGGCTCGGGAGTGGCCACCGAGTTGGTGTAGCAGAAGGTGACGGTGAAGCCCGTCTCGATCGCGCACGTGTGCGTCTTGGTGTCGTCCTTCGGGTACTGGTACGCGTCGTCGCAGCCGTCGGCCGGGCAGTCGAGCTGCACGCACCGGTTGCCGTCCGTCGCGTCCGGGGTGATCTGCATGGCCACGTTGAAGCCGACGCCGCCAGTGTAGGCCTTGCAGGCCGCCAGGCTCTCGCAGTAGTCCGGTCCCTGCGACGAGCTCGTCGGGATGATGCTGATGTCGTACCAGGCGGAGCCGCCGTCGCCCGAGAACTCGGCGACTGCAGTCAACAAGTCAAGGCAAGCGAGTTAGATGGATCGGTCGGGCATGCAGCCATTCCATTTGCTGTCCGACTGACAGCAGCAGAGAAGTAGAGGGACGTACGGGTGGCCTGCGCGCCAGTGCCGTAGCGGTAGACGTGCGCGCCAGAGTCGGGAGCGATGGTGCGCACGGTGGAGCCGCCCTCGGCGATCGTCTCGGTCGAGCTCGAGTCGAAGAGGACCATGTCGCCGCTGCACTGGTTCTTGAGCGTCACCTCGAACGCCTGCGCCTGCTGCATGCACAGGACGGCGGCCGCCGCCGCCACGCCGCGCCACACCATCCTCGAGTCTGTCTGTCTCCTTGTGCTTGGCGTGGAGGAGGTCGAGTAGCAGTCGCGGGCTGCTGTCGGGAGTGGAAATGCCGCCACCTCGAGCCTCGAGGCGAGCGGTCCGCCGCATGGTGGTGCATCCCGGCGGACGGACGACGGGAGCGCCGGCATACAAAGAGCAAGTCATGCAGCCACTTGGACGCAGCCCTATCATTAGGAAGTCCCGCGGGCAGGCGAGTGCGCGGAAAAGGAGCGGCCAGCTAAGAGCGTGTGTAGAGACCGGCCATCTTTGAGTTGCAAATGCGGCTGGTCCAGCGTGACGTTACGAGTGGGCAACACCTGTGTCAAGTGATACTAATCCAGACTTGTTGTTCGTGCTTTGGAGTTGATGAGGTTCAACGACCTCTAGTAACGGATAATGTGGTAACAATGATATGGAAGTGTGGAAGAGGGTACATGAGTTCGGTCCAAGAGAGCCAGTTGTCGGGCCATAGCCAAGATGGCACAGAGTGTGTGGCGCTCGTTCCTCGGAACCAGTTGAACTTTTTGATACTTTACGGGCAACAAACCGCTTTGGACGCTCACTCACAGCAAAACGCCGCGCCGAAAATGGCGGTGGTGGTGGACCAGAGAGCGCTCGGCGCTTGGGCTACGGCTCGGAAATAGCCGCTGAACGCTGGCAAGCAGCGCGTCTGCCCTGTTGTTGTCGGCGTGTCGTCGACAGAGGGCTCGATGGCCGAGTGAGTGAATGAGTGGCTTGTCCAAAGTTGGTCGCGGGAACGAGATCTACGCTGTATCATGGCCGATCGCGAGAGTCGGAGCCGAGCCTGCGGTCGCTCGTCGCGAGCCTTCAACCCCACTCTCCAGCAGACCTGTGCTTTGAAGCCGAGCCGAACCGCTTGGGCTCCGGCAAGCTCGTTCTGCCAGACATTGAGCTGTAGAGGCGGCGGCGGCGAACAGCACGAGAGAGATTTGACCATTCGGTCAGACAGGGCGGGAGTCAGCTTGCCAGGCTGAAAACCAGCCGCTTTTAATCAATCAGCGGCGTCACAGAGTGAGGAGGACATGCATCATTGCTGATCATGTCCACTTACCGCTCCGCAATGTGATCTCAACTCTTCTTGCCAACAAGATCCAAGCTTGTCGGATTAATGAAGCCTCGTGTCTTGCAGTGCTTGTCCAGTACTCTCCACATCATTTCTGGCCGACACCGGGCTCTCGGTGGGTCTTTACGTGTGAGAATGGCAGTGTGGATGCTATGGATGTGTGGCAGCATGACGATCTCCCAAGCAAAAGATCTCTTCAAGTGCGCCGCTCGACATCTTATCCCGATCACACACGCAACTTGACACGGCGAGCGCGAGGAGAGACACCAAAGCAGCGCCTACTTGAGCAGCGATTGCATGTCGGCGCGGCTCTGAACGTGTGCCGAGAGCCGCTGGAAGGTCCGCATCATCTCGTCTCGGCGGCCGAGCTTGACGAGCGCGTGCAGCTGCTCGTACCTGTCGAGGTTTGACAGCCGCGGACTCACACTATGGTGCACTTTGTACAGCTCCAGCAGCGTCTCGTACTGCTCAAGCTCGCTGAGCAGCGCCACGATCTGCTGCCGGTCGGTGGAGCTCAGCGGCAGCTCCGCGTACGCGGCCAGCGCCTCGGGGAAGCGTCCGCGCCAGATGTACTCCTTAACGATCACCATCGCCTGCAGCGGGTTCCTTCGCGCCACTTGACTCGTCGAGCCGTCCGCGTCATCTGATGCGGGAGGTGACGGGATGGCGTCCAGGTGGCGCTCGAACACGGCCAGATACGCGCTCAGCGGCGCGTCCGACAGGAAGAACTGACGCAGGTAGTAGTAGCGCCAGACCGTGTCGCGTACCATGTTGGCCCACGGCTGCAGCGCGTCGAACAGCGCCCCCACTTGCTCAGGAGCCACCTCGGCAGCCTCGGCGTCCGTCCCTAGCTGCTGGAATCCCCACCGAACGAGCGGCGTGAGGCGCGTGACGACCGCTGGAGCCTGCGCCGACTTGAAGTTGAGTCGTTCACGCACTGGGCGTTCGTCCGGCACCCCGTGCCACTCGCTGGGGACCTCAAAGTAGTCGAGCAGGCGGGCCATGATCTCGTCTGGAGTCGAAGGTTCCGCCACCAACTCGCGGAAAGCGGCGCCGTCTACGGCGGGAGATGCCTCGGGAGAGTGCTCAGAGGAGAAGGAAGCAGCGGATAAGCCCGCGCGGACGATGGATAGCGGCGCACAGGCCTCGCGGCGCCACGGCGCGCGCCGCACCGATCGCAGCAGCATCGCCATTCTCGTCTCGATCCTTGGTGCTGGCAATTGTATCCGCCAGTCAATTGCGCCAATAATTAGTGTGGCTAACATTATTACTTGACTATTTGGTCCCTTTTATGGCGTGACTCCACAATATTAGGGATAAAGGAGGGAGAAAACCTGAGGTAAGGTAAACAACATCGTGTTCGACTGGCGAGTTGAAGTGTCAGCTGGACGGGATCTCGAGAAGCGGCATTTGCTCCCGCTGGGCGTCAGTGACGGGCAGGAACTTACTACTGTTGCCACATGAGAGCAGCTCTCCGATCCACTTGGGCGGCTGGTTCGCGTCCATCCAGAGCCCAGCAACAGTCGCGTCCACCATCGTCACCATGCGCAGGTTCGGGTGCGTCAGGATCGAGAGCGGGGACGACCAGGAGACGACCGAGGTGTTGACTAGCGTCAGTGCCACCAGCGACGGCATTTCCGTGAGCAAAGACGTCACCTCCAGCCGTGAACAGGCTCGGATCGACAGGAACTGGAGCTGGGACGGCGGGAGTGACAGCGGGACCAAGTCGTTTAGTGTAGTGGCGGCGTCTGATGAACAGAAGACGTCCAGCATCGCGCATGACGCGTGAGCGTCGAACCACGGCCGCAGCTGCAGTGCACACGAGTCTGGGAGTGAGTTGGTTCTCACTGAAGACGAGTGGCCGGCGATCGCGATGATGCCGAGCGTCAGTGCCAGTGCAAACGCCAATCTCCGCGGCGAAGAGGTCTTCTGGACAGCTCTCCACCTTGCATGCCACTTGGATCCAGAGGACTTGAGTGGCTGGACGCTCACAAGGTCGGGGATGGCGTTGGTCAGCGACGACACACGTGGCCTGGGCGTGTTGGACAGTCGCCTCTGTTGCTGAGCGAGCGCTTGCAGTCGTTGGTCTCGAGCTGCGTCCTCGACAAGAGCCGAGCGAATGGACTCGCCAGTCACAACGACGCACAGTCCGGCGATGACGCGGAGTGCGGACGGACCAGCAGCAGTCGTGACAAGCCAGTCGACCACGAGATTGGCGCGAGTCATCCAGACTGCGTCCAACCGCTTGGTGTCGTCGAAGCGGTGGCTTGAGGCATTGTAGCCGCGTCGGCACTGGTCGTGGAACACTGCAAGAGGGATGATTGCGAGACCGATGACGGTGATCGCGAGGCTTGACGCGAGCCACAGGAGATGGAAGAAGTGGTCGATCTCTCCGCGTCTCCAACGGCTTTTGAAGCGCCGAAGGGCGCGGTAGAGCACTGGTAGCACCCACATGTTGACAACGATGAGCGTCGCGTAGAACTCGCGGGGAGTTGACGGGGACATCGGCAGGGCAGCGCTCATACCTGCTGCAATGCACAGCTGGAGAATCCAGTTGGTCACGAGCAGCACACAACTGCCGTACGTCCAGGAGTCGACCGCCTCGCCATCGTCGTTGCCGTACGCTACCAGCTTCAAGCGCAGTCGCAGCACGCTCATCAGCCAGCCGAGCATCGTGAACTCCTGGTCATCCGTCGCTCTCACTGCTGTGGTAGCTGCTCGGTCCTGTAGAGCGACGGCTGTAGTCGCGGACGACTGGGACGAGATCTTGATCCTCTGGATCGCTTTCAAGCTCGAAGCGCTGGTATCCAGCGGCACGACGCGGTTCGAGCGCCGCAGCAGCGCGTTCCCGTTCATCAACAGTCTCAGTATGGATACGCAGTGGTAGCCCGCGAAGCTAACTTCCCACAGCGCTCCCCGCATAACGCGCTCGGCTAGCGAGGAAGCGAACGCGGACGCAGGTAGCACAGCTTGAAATCCAGGCGTACTCGGCGCTGATAGACGCGTCCACAGTCGAGTGGCGTTGGCTGCCAGACACAGCACGTTCGTTGTGACCAGTAAAGTCTGGAGTCCTCCATGCCAAGCCGACGGCAGTGACGGCGCTGACTGATGCTGAGGACTGTGAGTCACTGTCGATGGCGGAGACATCGACTCCTCCTTGGCCTCACTGATGGAAGGCGGAGCGGAGTTGGCGATTGCGTTGACTGTGGCGCTCGCGGCTTGAACCAGCGCGAGGACGCTCTTGTTGGACGACGAGCGCGCGGATTGAGTGAGGACGCCGACCAGCGACGCGCGGGTCGCGACGATGGGCTCCACGGGCGTCTGCGTCACGGACGACAGGTCCTCGACCTCGGCCTCTTGTCGTCGCTCCTTCCACGACTGGTTCGAGTACCTCATTTCGCTCGGGTGCGCTTTCCTCGGCGGTGTGTTCGTCAGTTGGCGGCGAGAAGTCGAGTGGTTGGCGCTCGAGTTGGACCGCACGAGGCGCACGGGGACGACGACTTTGGCCGGCAGTAGATGGTCGAGGCGAGCTGAATAGGAGCGGGAGAGGTCGCCGCCTGCGGGGCCGCCAGTCGCGGCCATGGACGACCGTCCAGGCGTCCCGATCGACTGGTCGCGCTTGGGCGGCGAGCGCTGGACGCTGCTGCGCCTCAGCGGCATGGCGAAGGCGCGAGAGGATCTCTGACTGTGTCAAGTAAGAGTGCTCGCTGTTCTCTGGGGATAAATTTGGAGGACGGCGAGGAGGCGAGCGGGGTCGAGTGCCTGCGTTTGAGGGAGAAAATAGCTCGCGCCAAAGCTGTCGAGTGGCGAATTGCATGGCGATGGTGTTGCAGGGCAGCGTACGAGGTGCTGATTGCGGACAAGCGCGTTCCGTCTCCATAGACGACTGCGCGGCTGCAAAAGACACAAATCTGGGCTCTTGCCGCTCAAGTGCCGCGCGCCGGATCGTTACTCCACGCGCTGCTCCATGCGCTCCATGCGGGTCCCCAAAGTGAAGTCTGCTTTCAGGCTGCGTCTCACTCTTGTGAGGGAGTTGCGGAGCGCACCAAAGCCGTCGTCTGAGCACATGCAAGTTGACAACTCGCACGCAAAGCATGTTGGCACCTTCAACGCTGCGAGTCGATCGCACCGCCGCCGCCACCAGCGACTTGGTGGAGTCTATCTAGTACCCATGCTGGCGATGGCTACGTGTTGTGGAAATCACATTCTAACAGAGTTTAATGTTGGATGAGCAACATATTCTATATTACAGTTGTTTCACTATAAAAAATGAGAAAATATATACAATATCATATGATACATAATTTATCAGAGGGTTGAACCTGACCCGATCCGCTGCAGTGCGGCTAAAGTCGTCAGCAATAGTGGTGAGATTATCCGCGTGCCACGCTGCACCCACCCCTCTGGATCGCGATGCGTTGCTGTCTCCCTCCACTGCGTTTCCCCGCTCGCCTTTAGGCATGCCTACAGGCGACAAGCAAGCGGTTGAACGAGCGCCAGCCAGCCACCAAAGCCGAAGAGATCGCGGCGGCCATTCATCTGCTCGGGATCTCGCAACGGACGCGCGCAATGCCGCCTGTCTCGATTTGACAGGCATCTTGTATGCTCGTTTCTTCCGCCGTATTTCCTTCCGCCAAAACGATGCGCCGCTTCAACCGCGATCCACCACAGATCCGATCTTGGTTCAAGGCGTTGACTCGCTGTTCAAGTAACCTTCTAGCCACCTTCGCATTACATTCAAGCAACTTCTTCCATCAAATGTTGCACCAAGGTTACGCCAAGGTCGTTCCAAGGTTGCGCCAACGGCCGGGCGGTTTCCTGTGGTCGCCAAGCGCGGCCCCCGCGACTTTTCTCTCGCTTCAGTATCGAAATCGCCAGCACAAGGGAAGCACGGGAAAGGACCGACTCAAAGGCATTGGATCGGCACGGATCGCGCGAGCTCCCGACCGCATTGCTGAGAGGACGAGACCGCCGGCCATGTCAGGTAGTGCGCGCGCGTCTCCGCTCTCCGCCGCAGTCTTTTTCGCGTTCTCTAACGCTCTGTGCGTCTCGCAATGGCAGATGATGTGCTGGGCGAGCTGTACGCGTGGGACTCGGTGATCGAGGACTACTTCGCGCTGCCTGAGGGCGACCCGAAGCGTGAGGAGAATGAGGACGATGCGCTGGAGGCCTTCGAGAGCATCATCTTCGCCGCGACGCCCAAGGACGAGACGCCCGACGGCGTGCTGAGCCTAGCGGCCATGCTGCTCACCAAGCACTTTGCGCGCTACCCGCACGTGCAGCTGAACGTGGTCAACAAGCTGTTGGAGCTCTGCGGTGCCTCGCGCTCGCAGGCTGTGCGCATCCACTCGCTGCGCTCGCTCATGCAGGTCGTCAAACCTGTCGCGACGGAGAAGCAGCTGGCCGGCATCGACGACACCATCGCCTGGGTGCAGCGCATCATCGAGGTCGTCGGCGGGCTCGGCATTACGGAGAACTCGCCCGTCATCGTGCGTCAGATGACCCCGCTCACGGACGCACTCAAGACGACCATGCAGGCACTGCAGAGCCGCAAGCAAGGCGGAGGAAACAACCAGGAGGAGCCGCAGTCGCAGCCGCAGCCGCAGTCGCAGCAGGCGGAGACACCCACGAAGCGCTCGGTAACCGCCGCGACCGAGTCGCCCAAGCTCGGAGAAGTTCGCAAGGAGCGCGAGGAGAAGCCTGGCCGATCGGTTGAGTACGAGCGCGACTCGAAGAAGCCCAAGCGACCGAGCGATGAGGTGTCATCTCCTGCTTCTGGTACGCAGTGTTTGCACCTTGTCATTTGTGGTATGAACGCCATTGTACTGACTTGTGATGACGAAATTGTGCAGCCCGCCGCGAGAATGTGAACACGAGCAACAACAATGAGCCCGAGAAGGACCGGAAGTACAGTGACGACCCGCTCAAGCCGCAGCATGGCCGGAAGGACATTTTGTCGCGACTGGACCTCGAGCGCAGCGGACAACCGACGACGATGCGGGCCCCGCCTATGTGCCCTCCGAACCGCTTCGTCTTCATCGGCAACATTCCATTCGGGTCCTCGCCGAGCGAGGTGTCCGAGTACTTGGGTGGCGCGGTGCCTGGCGCCAAGGCCCCGCACGTGTCGCTCCGATCGACACATACTGGCACGCACGCGGCGATGTACGCGTTCATGACGTTGCCGTCGGTGGAGCAGGCGAGGAAGGCGATCGAGTTTGTGCGCTCGACGACTTTCCACGGACGCCCGTTCAGCTGCAGCTTTGCACGCGGCCACGCAGTTCAGACACTGAAGTTCGTCGAGCGGACCAGGGACGACCTTGGCCCAGAGTCTGAAGTTCGCCCGGTCGACTTTGACAAGTACGAGAGCGGCGTTTGGGACGGACTCGTGTCTCTGCTGGAGCGCTTTGGCAACTTTGAGGTCACCAACCAGAGCAAAGTTCGCTTCGACACCTTGGACGGTGCCAAGGAGGCGATGCGCGTGCACTACCTCGTCCGAGGTCGTGAGATCATCCCGATGTACGACATTGATGAGCAGCTCCTGCCTCTTGTGACGCCGCGACCGAGGATTGACTCAAAGGAAGGCTTCACTCTCAAGTCCGGGCGTCAAGGTACGCGTACTGCTTCTGTCACCGTGACTTCCCCGCGTCGAGCTATCTTCACGAACGCGTGATCTAAACGGGGTGATTGTCTGCATGGCAACCAGTTGGCGACATCGATTTCGGATCTGGATCTCCTGCCGTTTCTCGCGACAGCGATCATCTTCGTAAAGAAGACCACCGCCGTGATGACGACCGCCGCCGTGATGATGAGCGCCGCCGTGATGTGGATAAACGCCGCCGTGATGAAGAAGACAAGCGCGAGGACACTCGCCGTCGTGATGAAGCTCGGCGCCGTGATGACGTCGTCCGTCGCGTGGATCATGTGCCGCGCGAGGTTGTTACCCGTCGCGACAGTCGCCGTGATGTTCGAGACGACGTACCGCCACAGGTGGGCAACGGTCGCCGCCAGACTCGGTCGCCTTCCCGCTCGCCACCTCCACGCCCAGTGTCACGCGACTCGACGTACCGCCAGCGAGATGTGAGCCCGCCCTCACGCCATGAAGTCCACGACCGACGAGGCCGCTCCCCTCCTCGCGCCTACTCGCCTGTACGCGAGACGGCGCCAGCATTTCGACCGAACCCTCCTCGGGTGTTGGACTCCCGTGACGCCAACATCCGTCGCGACAGCTTCACTTCCCGCTCTCGGTCGCCGAGACGCAATGGGCGACTCACCTCAGGCAGTTCGGACGGGAAGCGCGCAAACCACGCTTCACACTCGCACTCCCCCGTTGACGCGCGCGAGAAGACGAGTGAGCGACGTGATCGGTTGTCGCCCCCACGCCCGAAAGACGTTGGCACCCCCGGACGAGTGGACAGCCGTTTCCCGCCATCGGATGGTCTGAGCCGGCGCCAAGACAGTTTTGACCACAAGGATCGCAGAGGCTTCGTGCCCAACCAACCGCTCCACGACGACCGTGGCCGCCCTCGCGAGCGTGAGCAGTTCGACCGATCGCGCGGACCGCCACCGCCGCCGCCGATGCAGCACCAGCCGCTGGATCGGTCTCGTGGGCCGCCCCTGCCGCCGACGCAGCAGCAGCTTGACCGTCCGCGTGGGCCGCCTCCGCCGCCGCATGACATGCGGGATGCGCGCGGAGGACCCGGTTTGCGGTACGACCAGGCTCCGAATGGACCACGCGACAACCGAGACACCCGTTTTTCTCCGCCTCGCCACAATGCCGGGCCGCTTCGTCATGATGCTGGTCCGCCTCGTGGTCCACCACCGACCGACGAGTTCGTCCGAGGTCGTTATGGCCCACGTGACGGCCCACGTGACGGTCCTCGCGATGGACCGCCTCAGTTCAGAAGTTCCCCGATGCAAGATCGCCCGAGCGGACCTCCGCGCCGCATGGAGGAGCGACGTCGCAGCCGTAGTCGCACGCGCAGTCGCAGCCCTGTCCCCATGCCCAAGTACAGCAGCAACACAAGACGGTCGCGGACCCCGCCACTGCATGAGAGTCGTCCAGTTCGAGGCGATGACCGCCCCGAGTTCCGTTCACGGTCGTCACGACCTGACGCCCCCGCCCACGGTCCCGGTCCCCGCCGCGACGAGCCGTTTGATCGCCAGCCCGTGTGGAAGCGCCACGAGACGGAGCCCATGGTTAATGTGGGGCGGTACGGACCAGCCACAGATGATCGTCCCGGAGCATTCAACAGTCCGTCCCGGCCTTTCGACCGACGCCCGTCCAATGACGGACCGATGAGAGACCGGAACATGGACAACGCCCCGCCGCCACGTCCGAACCCGCCGCCGCTCCACCAGAGAGACTTCGCTCCTCGGGAGCGCCAGCCGTTGCCCCCGCCGTCTCCGAAGTTCCAGCCGCCCAAGGGTCGTGACGACAACCGCAGTCAACGGTCGGTGTCTCCGCGTCCGCTTCGTCAACCCGAGCGTCGGTTTGACTCGCCGTCGCGGCAATCGAGTCGCCCGCGGGACCTGTCGCCGCCTCCTTCGCCGCTGCTTTTCCGCGACGCAAGCAAGCACCGCAAGGGCGAAGGGGACCGCCGCGACGCGCATGAGAAGCGCCGGCTGTCGGAGAGCGACCGCAGCGACCGCAAGCGCGAGAAGGAGCACCAGTCGCGAGAGCGCCACTCGAGTCGCCATGACAAGCGCCGCGAGGATCGCCACCGTGAGAAGAAGCGCAGCCGCCACTCTGAAGGGAAGGACGAGCCGGCGGTGTCTCCGGGGCCGGTCAAGCGCGCGCGGTCCTTGACGCCGTCCCCTGTGCGTCGCAGCGCCGAGAAGACGAAACGGTCGTCGACTACCAGCCGCGACCGGAAGAGCGCGGAGACCTCGGCGCCGGTCAAGCCGATGGTGGTGAACGACCCGTTCGATGACATGGACGAGCTCGCTGTCGACTTTGAAGACGACGACTGAGCGGCGAGCGGCGACTCGCATGTTGATTTCTGCGTGTTTTAGCTTCTTCCGACGACGCGAGTGACTTGGATCTGCTGCTGCCGCGTGGGGTTTGACGAGCGAAAGAGCGGAGATTTGGCGACAAGGGCCGCTGCCCGATCAAGGCGGCGACGATGTCGATGATGGCGATGGCGATGACGAAGCTGCTGCTTTGACGAGTGTGAGAGGCCTTGGACACCGCTCTTCGCGCTGGCACACACACGACGAGGAAGATACCTGTAATTCCCTTTGCATGACGCTCCACCACCCTCCACTTTGTGCGCTGCTTGGGCGGGCGTCTGCGGCCCCGGTCGCTCTCTCCTCGCCGGTCTCTTGTTGTCTCCATCAAGTTCCCGTCGCGCATCTACTCCTCCCTTCTTCGCGCATGTGGTCTCCACGGCAGTCGTCAGCTCCAAGCGGTCGACACACGCCGACAACAACAATGAGCCTCGACATTCGGCCGGTTGTCTCTCATCTACGGACATACCCAAGAGCCGCAGCGACGACTACAACAACAACAAGAGCAAGCCCAAGTCTCTCTCCACTCGGCCAGTCGTCCAGAGGTCGCTGAGCCCGTTGATCGCCGCCATCAAGCGTCTCCAAGACCCGGTTGGCCTCTTCATCCCCCATGTCCCCACACCTGGTCACTGCTCGACACGTGTCGTCGTCTCCCCCGGACCACATTGCCTCTTATCTGCCTGCCCGTCGGCTCGTCGTCTTATTCCCCGCGCTCGGCTCTTCTTCTTGTTTGTTCGGCGCTACCAAGACGCCGGTCACCATCCCCGCCCGGTAAGCTCGCGTCATTCGCCAACAAGCCACGCAGCCCTCAAGCCAACAAGAACAAGGAAGAACTCAAGACTGAGAGCGCCATGGGCCAGACCCGATCAGCTGGCTGCTTTGCGCTGCTCCTCGTGCTCTCGACGCTCATCCTACCTTCACTGTCGACGCCTGCGCCACCGACCCCGAGAGTGACGAAGGAGGACAAGCCCGACAAGACCCTTGACTGGTTGTTGGAGAGAACGCACGACTTGATGGACGTGATCACCGGGTTCGGCATCCGCAGCGTGTGCGACACGGACGTCAAGGTGTGTCCGAGCGGCAAGCGCGTGGCCCGCGACCAGCATCTCAGCTGCGAGTTCTCGCCATGTGACGACATGGCGGTGACCGAGATGCCCAACCCGCGCAAGCAGAGCTCCCCCGCTTGGTACGGCCACTACGAGTTCGTCGTCCCTCGTCTACACTACCGAGACGTTCGACTGGGCCGTGACATCGTCCTCCGAGTCGACGAGATGCTCACGAACCGCGCCAAGGCTTGCAACGCGCGTACTCGAGACCGCAAGGGCGTGTCCACTGATGGCGAACCCTTCTTCTACCTCGGTTGCATCGACTTGTACCTCATTTCCCCGCCTCCTCCGCCGTCGACCGAGAGCAAATGGGCCAAAGGATACGTCGGCGGGAGTTCAAACACAAGCGACGCGCTGACGCTCGAGATTCTACGCAACGCGCTGCTTCGAGACGCCGTGACGCCCGCTAAAGACCGCAAGAACTGGACCGAGTCGAGGCCACAGACGCCCTTTGTGGTCGAGGCTGACCCCTGGACGCGGTTCGCGTACGCGGCGAGGACGTTGGCGACGTGGCCGCCACCGACCGGCCACTTTGAGATGCTCGTGGGCAATGAGCTCGAGCGGTTGATGCGCGCCAATGGCATCATCCAGAGCGCCAGAGGCTACGACGCGCCGCTCTTGGCTCTCCACGTCAACCAGTCGCGAGTCCGAGACGTCAACAGTCCCGGAGTCCAAGCTGACGGCGCGGAAGCGTTCGATTGGGACGCGTTCGGACTCTCGTCGGATGAGATGCGAGCTCGAGTGGTCGACTTCTTCGAGTCACGACGTATGGGACTGCTCAACTACCTCGCGAGCGTCGCGTTCCTGCCCGTGGTGCACAACAAGACGCTCGACGAAGGCCGACGAGCGCACGAACTCGTCTTCTCGAGCGTCGCCATGACCATCTTCATCACCAAAGTCGAGCCAGGCTTCTGTCACTACGACACCTTGATGGACTGCGCGCCTGCGAGTGCTACATCCACGTGGTTGTTCCGGTCGACATGTCACCCGAATGGCTTCTCAGAGCGCAGCAACAACCGGACGGAGAGGAGGCGGAGAGAGCAAGGCCTCAAGCTGCTGAACAAGACCGAGGCGCCCATTGAGCGAGCGGTGAGGGACCGACAGGTTGCCTACGGGTGTAGCGACGGCGGCTGGGTCTTCCATCGAGCACCTCCGGTGGACAGCATTGCATACCCCAACTAGACGCTAGAAGCCATCTCCACGAGTGGACGGACGGATGCAAGCAAGATACCTGTCCGCGTTCAACTGACGTATATAATAAGTAGCAATGGAAGCGAGAAGCACGGCGGTCGAGAAGACTGGCAGCCTTAGACGTCGAGCTGGTTGGAGGCCGAGGCCGAGGAGGACGTCGTGACGGCCACCACGCGCTGCTTCTTGACCGTCTCGACCGTCACGCCGGCCGCGGGTTTCCGCTCGTTCTCGTCGTGCACGTCTTCCTCGTCCTCTTCGGGCACGTCGGCGATCGACAGCTTGGCCCTCGTCGACGTCGCCGTCGTGATCGTCACTGAGGACGACGTAGAGGACGACGTAGAGGACGATGGAGGCGTCGAGAAGACGTCGCTGCCGCTGGACGCACTGTGGAAACTGGCGCCGAAGCTGGCGCCGCTGCTGGAGCCCCCGGTGCTGAGCGTCGAGAGCTTGCGGGCCTCGATCGACTGGCGCGTGCGCAGCATCCAGCGGTTGGCGCCCATCTTGACGCGCAGCAGGACGCCCAACGTCGTGACTTTCGTCACCGCGTGGGCCACATCCGCGTCATCCACCTCGACCTGCGCCACCTTTGGCTCGAGGAACGACCCCCTGTCGAGTCCTCCTCGTCCAGGAGGAGCTTCAGGCACCGCGTCAGGCAGGTCGGCGAGCACCCACGGGTGCTGCTTGCACTGCTGGATCCCCCACCGCGCGTCTGGATCCTTGGCCAACATGCCGTTCAGCAGGTCGAGCAGTCCGGGGGACATGCCCTTGGCTCTGGCCGCCTCGGCGTCGAGACGGACCGGGGAGTGTTCGATCAGGTCGAAGAGCGTGACGACGTCCGGGTCGTAGAACGGGATGCCGCCGAAGGCCAGCGCGTGGATCGTGACGCCCAGGGCCCAGACGTCGGCCGCGTAGGCGCTGAAGGGCCCTCCGCGCAGCGTCTCGGGCGCCATGAAGGCGTACGTGCCCGCCGTGGACGACACCAACCCGCGCTTGGCTTGCCCGTCCGCCGCCCCTCCAGCCGCAGGCCCGTCCTCGTCCGCGAAGAAGTGCGCGACGCCAAAGTCGGCGATCTTGAGCGACCCGTCGCGGGCCACGAGGATGTTCTCGGGCTTCAAGTCGCGGTGGCAGATGCGGTTCGCGTGCAGGTACTCGAGTCCGAGCAGCAGCTGCCGCACGCAGTCGCGGAGCTCCTTCTCCGAGAAGCCGGCGGCAGTTGGCTGCTTGGCGTTGCCGTCGTCCGCAGTATCCATATCTTCGGCCGCAGCGTCCATATCTTCGTCCGCAGCGTCCATATCTTCGTCCGCAGCGTCCATATCTTCGTCCGCATCCCCCGAGGCGGCGGCGGGCCGGGCGCGGACGTACGCGCGCTGGTCTGGCCGCCAGTGCATCACCTGGCCGTGCGGCGCGTACTCAAGCAGCAGCACGAGCGTCTCGGCGTCGTCGTCCAGCACCTCGAGCAGGTTGAGCAGGTGCCGGTGGTGCAGCTTCTTCATGATGGCGATCTCCACCTGCACCTTGTCCAGCGCGGTCGACACGACCATGCGCCGCCCCACGCGCTTGACCTCGCGCATGCGGCGGAGCAGCGACGTGCGGAACACCTTGAGCGCCACCAGGTCGTCCTCGGCCGCAGTTCCGTCCGCAATCCGCGGACCGTCCGCAGATGCGGACGAGCCGCCGTCCGGACCTTGCTGGTTGCTGCGGACCGCGGACCGCTTGCGCCGCCCGAGCTGCACGACGGCGGTGGCCCCGCGGCCGAGCTCGCGCACCACCTCGTAGTTGTGGATGGCCGCGAGCGCCGCGCCGTCGTCCGCAGGCTCGTCGTCCACTGCGGACGAGGACGAGGACGAGGACGCGGTCGCGGCCGCGGACGACAGGGACGGAGCCGGCGCGGACCGCGGCGGAGCGGGCGCCGCCGACTGGGACTGGTCCCGCTCGGAACCCGTGGACGAGGACGCGGACGACGGGGACGAGAGCGACCCGATCAGGTCCGCGGGGACCACCGGAAGCGACGGACGCGGGTCCGCTGCGGACCGCGCGGACGGACGGGGCGGAGCGGACGCCGGCGGCGGCGCGGACGCGCGGCGGGACCCCTTGCGGCCGTGGCTGGACGAGGACGACGACATGGACCGGAAAAAGTCGAAGAGCCCCATGTCCACCGGGCCCCTGCACGCGCCCGACATGGGCGTTGCGTGCGTGCGGACCGGGCGGAGTTGCGGACCGGACGGATAAGATGCGGATGTGGTGGAGCTGCGGACCGGAGGAAAGTTACCGAGTGCGGACCGAGTGCGGACGGAGTGCGGACGGAGTGCGGACGGAAAATGAATGGGTCGGTCGCTTGCTGGCAACAGTCCGTGGAATGGGGTGAGGACGGGTGAGGTGGGTGGAGAAGTACCGTAGGGAGCTCGAAACAGTGCCACGGTAACTGCTGCATAGGGCGAGTTTTATGTGGGACACTCGCGGTTTGTATGGAGCTCAGCGTTGCGGTTAAAAACACGCACTCCATGGCGGAGGAGTGAATGTTGTGTACGATCTCAACATGGAATCGAGGCGCGTTCAGCGGGGATTCACACAAATATCTTGGTGAAAGTATAGGTAAAGCAGGAAAATGGTGGGAATTTCCAAGGAAGGGTTTAATTATGACGATATTTAGCAGCCAATCAACAGGCGGTAAAATGAGATTCCAACCGTCAAAACGCGACAAGATGGCGCAATTCTCAGCGTAAAAAGGACTCTTGCTATTCGTGAGGGTAAAACCCAGGAGAATTACGCAAAACAATCCAGCAAAAATCCGTTTTGGAAGCCGAAAATATCGACGCGATAACGGCAAAATCCACGAAAAACCCAGTGCGTTCCACCAGCACAACCACGCCAAATGAAACAAATCAACACGATGAGATGGGCGGCCGACGCCAATTGCTGCTGCTCACGAGAAGCACTTGCTCGTCGCCACCGCCGCTGCATAATGCACCGCTGCCTCCACAGAAATGCAGACGCTACCTGCCGTGCCTAGCGACATTACCACCGCCGCACGATCCCATCTGTCCGCTCGCACTGTAGCCATTTCTAGGTTCAGTGGCAACCTAGAAAACGCGTTCGACCAAGTACGTAAGTGATCGCTCTGCTGCTCAACGCCAAAGCTCCTCGTTGTATAAAAAGATGCAGTCGCCGTGGTGGATGACCTCCCGAGTCGGGTCGGGTCGGGTCGGATCGGATCGGATCGGCCACGCACTCACTGGTTCTTGCACTCGGGCGGCTGCTCGGTGGACGCGGCGCCGCCCTCGAGCGCCGGGAACTTCTTCTTGCCGCGGCGCGGCTTGGGGGCGTCGTCGCCGTCCGACTCGTCCGACTCGTCCTCCTCGTAGTCGTCGTCCTCCTCCGGGTCGTAGTCCGAGTCGTCCTCCTCCACGGCCTCGCCCGTGAACCACAGCAGCGCCTGCGGGATGATCGTCTCGTGGATCGTGAACCCGATCTCAAAGTCCCCGCTCAGCTGCCGCATGATCATGTCGGACTGTGTCGGTAGACAACCACAACAACCGTTAAATGTTAGTAACCAGGAGAACAACCCGGCCGATACAACATAAGACGGTCACGTACGTCCTCGTCGTCCTCCTCGGACGGCATGTCGACGGGCGTGAAGAACTGGAAGAAGCTGTCGCAGGGCTCGGACCGGCTGACGACGCGCGTCTCGCCGCGGCCGCCCTTGGCGCGCTGCTTGACCTTCTTGGTCACCTCGCACAGGTTGTGGCCCTCCTTCCACTCGATCACCGTGCCCTTGACGTCGCGCAGCACGGCCTCTCCGGCCTCGGACGCGTCGCCAATGTCGTACTCCTTGGTCAGCACCTTGTTGGCGAAGAACGGGTTCTCCACGAACTCGAACTCGAGCTTGAACCCGTTGTCCTCCTCGTGGCTCGTCGAGCGCACGTCCGCCAGGAACTCGAACGCCGGCAGGTCGCGCTCGTGGATCAGGTCCGCCAACATCGAGTGGTTGCTCAGCGCGCGCAGCCAGAAGCCCGGCACGCCCTTGACGTCCTCGTCCTCGGCCTCGAACGTCGCGGTCGCCACCTCCTCGGCCTCCTTGGCGCCCGTCACGATCTCCGCGCGCTGCGAGTAGAACGGCTGGTACAGCTTCTCGTACTTGAGCTCCAGCGCCTTGCGCTCCTTCTCAAACTGCTCCTCCACCTCGGCCTGCGCCTCCTGCAGCTTGCGCAGCGCGCCCAGACGCAGCTGCACGCGCTTCGGCAGGCTGGCCAGCTCGTCGTCGTCCTCCTCCTCCTCCTCGTCCGCGCCAGACACGGTCAGCGCCGCCACGCCGGCCGCCGCCGCGTCCACGCGCTGGAAGCCGCGCCCGTCGTGCTCGTCCACTTCCACGACCGTCTCGGGGTCCACAGGCGTGTCCGACATGCTGCTGCTGCTGATGCTAGGGGCGACGCGAACGGAGTGCGTGCGGCACGAAGAGAGAGAGTCTACAAATGCCTCCCGGAGCTGCTGGTGGCCGCTGGCTGCGTCAGAAGGAAGGGATTCTCCGTCTTCCCGCGGTTTTTGGTGGTTGGTGGTTAAGGCGGAGTTTCGACGAATCAGATGGAAGTCGAGTGTCGATACGGGAGCGGATTGGTGGAAAAGGGCGAGAACACCAAGCGTTTGATTCGTTATGCGAGGGACCGAGATCTCGCGCTTTGTATGGTTTTATTATGCACGAAAAAACAAACAAACGATTGTTTCGATCGACAGACACTCTGCGCGTTATTTTCACCATCACTCTATCCCGTCCTCCCAACAGCGCATCACGGGCATTGCGAAAGCGGACGCTCCGTGTCGAACAAGCGCAGCGGACGACGATAAGCGCGAGCCCAGCGCGCCCTCCACAGCGCCCCAAGCAGCAGACGGACGACATGGACGGCGCGTCGGCCTCGGCCTTGTCCTCCTCGGCGCTCGCGCCCGCCCCCAAGCGCCGCGTCGCCTACTTCTACGACTGTAAGCCGAACGAGCGGAGCTGCTCGCGTGTTGGATGGTGAACGACGCTCTTCGCTGACTGACTCGATGCTGCAGCCGAGTTCGGCAACTACAACTACGGCCCGAGCCACCCCATGAAGGTGCCGTCTGCGCTAACGTATAGCCGTCTATACGGCGCAACAGTGAGGCTAACGGGTCGCGCTCTCCGTGTCTGCAGCCGCACCGCGTCCGCATGGCGCACA
>JAADXY010000290.1:0-29794 GCA_023338065.1 Phytopythium montanum
ATTCACTTGCGGCTGGACGGACGCCTCGGGCACTGCGCAGCCGATCCCAGCCAACTTCCGCTCCACGGGGTACACGCACGACGGCCCGTGCGAGGTCTGGCTGGACGATACGGTCATCTACGCCAACGACAACTGCCACGAGGCGATCTCGGGCAAGGACACGGCGGTCGACTACTCGTCGTGCTCGGGCACCTGCACGCTCTACTGGTTCTGGCTCGGCATCCGCTACCTCAACAACGAGTACTCGTGGCAGGTCTACAAGAACTGCGTGCCGCTCTCGACGTCGGCGCGTCGTCTTGAGGGAGCAGCCAACGCCTCGACCGTCGACTTCTAAGCGGTCGAAGCAGCAGGCTGTCAGCATTGGACTGCCGCATTGAGTGTTGAAGTGAGTGAGTGAATAACACGGTGGCGTTGACAATGCTCGTGTCTTTATGATGACGGCACCACCAGAACGACGAGCCGCTTGGCATTGCCGCTCGGTCGGCGTGGACATGGACACAGCGACCACCAGAACACAAGGCGCGACGGTCGACCAGTTCTCGAGACAGACAACCGTGTTCACTTCAATAATCGAGGTAGGCATCTCTCGCCTTCCTTCTGCACGACGCTCGTCTCTCCAAGCTCAGTTCTGCTCGTCCATGATGGTCGCCGAGGCGTTGGCCGCTCCTTCAAGACGACGCGCCGACGTCGAGAGCGGCACGCAGTTCTTGTAGACCTGCCACGAGTAGGCGTTGTTCAGGTAGCGCACGCCGAGCCAGTACCAGTGCAGCGTGCAGGTGCCCGAGCAGGACGAGTAGTCCACGGCCGTGTCCTTGCCCGAGATCGCCTCGTGGCAGTTGTCGTTGGCGTAGATGCGCGTGCTGTCGAGCCAGACCTCGCACGGGCCGTCGTGCGTGTACCCCGTGGAGCGGAAGTTGGCTGGGATCGGCTGCGCAGTGCCCGAGGCGTCCGTCCAGCCGCAGTAGTAGTCGGCGCCGCTCGTGACCGTGTACTTGGCCGTGTCCATGAAGGAGCGCAGCGTCTTGTAGCCCTGCGCGCGGCGCCACGAGGCAAAGTCCTCCTGCGTCTCGAAGCCCTGGTCCTCGAGGAACGCCAGCGGCGCGTACCACACGTCGTGGTCCTCCGTGTTCCACGTCGGCGCCGGCAGGATGACGTACGAGTGCGCGTCGGCTACCGAGGCGAGCATGGCGGCGCCCGAGGCGGCGACAGCGGCGGTAAGAGCGGTGGAGAGCGACGGAGCCATGGCTAGAGAGGAGTAGAAGGACTGAGGATGCTAGCGATCTGGCGGATTCGAATGTGAGCCTCTGGCCGAGGCGCTCGAAGAGTTGAGGGTCATGGTGAGGCAAGAGCTCATTCAGCAAGTGTCTGGGGGGCGGAGGGCTCCAGCTAGCAGCTCCATACGCACAGCAAGACAACGAGCATGACCAAAGGCTCCGACAGGGATAGCTGAGGAGACTGGCCGTGCATTTAGGATCACTTCCGCGGCGCCGGCTGCCGCGGCATGGGCTGTTCGAAGTGTCGGGCATGCGTGGAAGTCATTCTCCTCCTGGAGTCGTGGAGTAGTTTGTAGCATTATTGGAGTAAATATACTCAAAGACTTGATCAAACTATGGTAAATGTAGTAACTGTTTGAAAATGTACTATGGTAAATCCGGACTAATACTTCCGGGTTCGATCGGTCGAGAACAGCAAAGGACGGGCGGGTGAAGAGCGTTCGAGTGATCGCGGCAGGCGTCCGATGTCGAGACGTGAGAGCTGTGGCGTGTCTGAGTCTCATCGTGGGGGCAATTGGCGTTGAGCTGCTGGCCGGATGAACGAAGGAAATCGGCGGCATGTCAAGCAAGATCTCAATAGAACGGAGCCACCAATCGCCAAACTGGAGCAGTCGTCCCTCCACCACAGCATGACCTAAGGTCTATACCGCTGCAAACGGACGAGTGCGACTGCGCGAAGGTCACAGACGCGGCTCTGGACACCAACCTCGGTGGTGGGTGATTTCAGGCGGGCGTCTCGTGCCCTCGGCCAATGCCGGCAAGGGTATCCCCACGGTGTGGCGATCACACGGTGCGAACTGCGTTGCAGATTGGGCTGCGCCGTATTCTCACGCTCCAAAGAACCATGAGGTTGGCACGAAGGAGGCAATGCATGCCGCTCCTTCATCTAACGAGCGACCGGCATTGACAGCCAGCTGGATCGGTTGGTTCGACACCGCGGACACGCCACGAAATGCTGTCATTTCGATGATGCTTCTGGCCGCGACCATCAAGATGACCGCAAATACATGTGGTGCTGCGGAAGCGGCTCGGTGGAGAGGAGCGTGGCGCTGGATGTTTCCAGCGAGCGAACGCCCATGTCCAATCTGTGCTCGCGGGTCACGATCGCGGGATTTACAGAGCAAGGGCTCGGAAACCGGCTGGCAGCGTGACCACCAGCAGGAAATGACCGCTGGCAATGTGGCGACTGGCGCCGTGAGCCCAGCATGGGATCACCTAAACCTCTCTTTACATATTCTGTCATCAACTTGGTGTATTGAAATGTTGTTTCTGATTCTTTCTTGCCTGCAATAAATCATACATGAATATATTTATTGAGACTGTGAGAGGAAGCTCGCAGTGTTTCTCTCGATTGGCAAAGTCTCGCTCCTGCTCCTGCTCAACCGCCTTTACATCCTGCAGACCGGCTGTCGTTCTCGCCTTTACGGTGGAGCCAAGGGCGCCAAGGCTCAAGGCGTTGGCTAACAGCAAAACGGCGATCAGTGGCCGCTGGCGCGTGCTCGAACAGCACATGACGGCGAGGAACTGATCCAACGATGCCACCATACAAACTCTCATACAGTCAAAGTCAGCACACTATCCATTTCTTTCGCATACAAATTTCCATACAGAGGAGGTCAGAGCGGCTTCAACCACCAAAACCAACACCAAACAAACAGCGAAAAAGTGGCCGACGACCGCTCTCGTCACTCTCGAAATCTCCTCCGAGCGCCTGCGCCCGCGTCCGCCTCCCTCCCTCCCTCCCTCTCCTCCACTATGGCTCCGTCCCTCGTCTCCGCCCTTACCACGGCCGCCGTGCTCTCGAGCGCCGCGCTGCTGGCCCCAGTGGCCGACGCGCACTCGTACGTGATCCTGCCCAAGCCGACGTGGACGTCCGAGGACCACGACGTGTGGTACGCGCCGCTGGCGTTCCTCGAGAACCAGGGCTTCGAGACGCAGGAGGACTTCAGCGCCTGGCGCCGCGCCAACGGCTACAAGACGCTGCGCTCCTTCATGGACACGGCCAAGTACACGGTCACGAGCGGCGCCGACTACTACTGCGGCCACACCAAGGCGGACGGCGCCGTGCAGCCCATCCCGGCCAACTTCCGCTCCACGGGGTACACTCATGACGGCCCGTGCGAGGTCTGGCTCGACAACAAGCGCATCTACGCCAACGACAACTGCCACGCCGCCATCAGTGGCAAGGACACGGCGGTCGACTACTCGTCCTGCACCGGCACCTGCATGGTGCGCTGGTACTGGCTCGGCGTGCGCTACCTGAACAACGCCTACTCGTGGCAGATCTACAAGAACTGCGTGCGCGTGTCGCCGTCCGCGCGCCGCCTCGAGGGAGCCGCCAACGCCTCGGCGCTCGTCCTGGACGAGGAGCACACCGACTACCAGGACGAGTTCGAGCAGTAAGCTCTTCGTCGTCCCTGGACACGGTTTCCCGTGGGTATCGATGTGAGCACTCGACGCAGTGATGGAGCTGTGTGTCTCGTGCCGTTCAAAGTCTGACCTTTTCAAGTCGCCATTGAAATACAGTGTAAAGCGTTCCTCTTGAGTCTTTCACACCATCGAATGCGGCGGAGTGAGCCTCTCGTCCTTCGTTATACCAGCGTCCTCGCTGTTCTGGTGGTGACAGTCACGCAGCCATTCTCTTTGCTCTGTAGACGCTCACGGGTGACCGGGATGTGCCCAGCAGCATGCGACTCGTTGACCTCAATGTCCGTCGAGCATAGCCCCTCGACTCCAGGCGGCAACCACCACATCGCCTCCTTGCGCAGATCGATCTTTACGCGTTGCCAGCCGTCTTTACAGCCTCCCTTTGCCAGCACATGACGGCGGAGAAACCGACCGGTTCAAGCTCTAACTCGCCTCCTTTACGGAAACCTAGACAACCGCCACCCACCAGCAGGCCCAGCAGCCTCTTACACACGGCCAAAGCACGTCTTAGTTGACGTCCTAGTCGGCCAGGGGGGTCTTCATCGACCAGTCTTAGTTCGGGGGTCTTAGTTCGCGCCGAGCTAACAGCGAGAGCTTGTCAATCACTTTGGAATCCCCTCCCAAGCACTCAAGTCCTCCCCTCCACTCCCCTCGCTTCTCAGCAATGGCTCCGTCGCTCTCGATCGCCCTGACTGCGGCCGCCGCCTCTGGCGCTGCTCTGCTGGCCTCGGTCGCCGACGCGCACTCGTACGTGATCCTGCCCAAGCCGACGTGGAACTCGGAGGACCACGACGTGTGGTACGCGCCGCTGGCGTTCCTCGAGGACCAGGGCTTCGAGACGCAGGAGGACTTCCGCTCGTGGCGCGACGACAACGGCTACGACAGCCTGCGCGCCTTCATGGACAGCGCGTCCTACACGGTCACGAGCGGTGCCGACTACTACTGCGGGCAGACCAAGGCGGACGGCGAGCCGCAGCCCATCCCGGCCAACTTCCGCTCCACGGGGTACACTCATGACGGCCCGTGCGAGATCTGGCTCGACGACACCATGATCTACGCCAACGACAACTGCCACGAGTCCGTCTCGGGCAAGGACACGGCCGTGGACTACTCGTCCTGCTCGGGCACCTGCACGCTGCACTGGTACTGGCTCGGCATCCGCTACCTGAACAACGCCTACTCGTGGCAGATCTACAAGAACTGCGTGCCGCTCTCGACGTCTGCGCGTCGTCTTGAAGGAGCCGCCAACGCCTCCGTGCTCGCTACTGACGAGTTCCAGCAGTAGGATTGCTGCTGTCAAAGCACGTGGTGGTGCGATTGAAGACGCGGTGGATGTCCATCGCTCTGTAGTGTCGTGACTAGATGTTCAACACGATTCGTCTTGTGACCGTGACTGCACATAGTGGCAAGTCTCGCGATGCCATCGTAGAGAGCGATCGATCACGGCCCATGATGGATAACCTCACTGACTGGGCAAAAGGCGACGGAACTACAGCCAAACCCGGCCGTAGTGCCACCCATCAGTTTTGATACCTCGCAGATACTATCGTTGTGTGATGTCCCACCATACAAACCTATGTGAATAACAAAATGAAGTACAATAAACTGCGTCTTTTTATGTGTACCACCATGGCACTACGGGCGGGGTAAACTGTATTATACTGTACCAGCCTCCCGAGCCTCGACATCGACGAGAACGTGCTCTTCGTGTGGTCTGAACGTGACGCCGAGCAGATCTTCAGCAGATCCAGCCGGCGTGGTCGCGACCACCATACGGTTTACGAGAAGCGGAACTACAGTGTACCGATAAGACGACGACCTTGGTTGGTCTCGTGATCCGCCGGTCGACCAGATCCACGATGCCGTCCGAGTCTTCACGGTGGTGCTGCAGCTAACTGGCGAAGCTGTCGTGAGTCTCGGCGTCTACGAGGTGATCCAGGAGGTCACCTCCATCGGGTCAAGCGAGGTACTCGACACGCGACAATCGACTATGCAAGACATTGCGGACACGCGCGACTACATTGTGGGCGACGGCGCCACCTTTGGACTGCGAACGCTCGCTGTGTCATCCACCGCCGCGCTCCTACTCCCCGTCTACAGGTCTTTGCGTCGTAGCCGCCACGAGGTTGACGCAGTTCTTGAAGACCTGCCACGAGTACCGCGTCGGCTGGTACTTGACTCCCAGCCAGAACCACGAGAGGCGGCACTTGTCTCCGCAGACCAAGTAGTCGATCACGTGGTGGCCGTCCGGGAACTCGGTGTGGCAGTTGCGGCCCGAGAGCACGAGCGTGTCGTCGAGCCAGACCTCGCAGGGCCCGTCCAGCGTGTAGCCCGAGGTGATGAGCGAGCCGTTGTCCGGGATCGGCTGCGTCTCCGTGTTGGGGAACGTCACGCCGCAGTCGAACAGCGCCTCCTCCGTCACGGAATAGCGCGAGTTGTCGTCCATGAAGGCGCGCAGCGTCGCGTAGCCGTGCTCCTTGAGCCAGCTCTGCACCTCGATGCTCGTCTCGATGCCCTGCTGCTCCAGGTAGGCCACGGGCGACCCGCGGTAGTCCATGCCGTCCACCACGAAGAAGGGCGGAGGGTAGAGCACCACCTGGCCCTCGCCCAACCCCGTGTCCAGCCGCCGCTCGGCGTCCGAAAGGTGGAGGCTGCGAGCGTCTTGAGGCGCTGCAGAGGCGGCCGCGGGGCCCAGCAGCAGCAGCGGCAGCGCGACGATGAAGAGCAGAGGTCGCATCTTTGACGGTCGATTTCGATTGTGTTGGGTCTGTGGTCAATCGGTAAAGGACGTGCCGACCTGTCATTTATGATAGAATGGTATAAATGGTATTACATATGAAGTATGGATCTTACTTTATCGTAGCTTAGCAAACCTTCGATACGAGATATCAAAGCGACACGACATGAGTGTTTGGAAACCGTCGTCGTCCTCGACGCGTGTGAATGAAAAGCGAAAAGCGAAATGCAGCCACAGACGCTCCTCGACTCGGCTCGCACTGCACCGACAGCAGCAGCAGCAGCAGCAGCAGCAGCACCCTATTCCCGACACAGTTGAGAGCCTCAACGCATCGAAGCCGACCGCTACTGGCCGCTGGAGCCGACCGAGACGCCCGCTCTGGGCTGGCTGGCGGGTCGCTGTAGACAAATGACAAGGCCGATTCAGTTCTCGGGACGCCGGCGACGATCCTCGGCTCGAGTTCCCCTCCCGTCGGGATTTGTGGAACGAGCGTCATTTCCTCGTCGCGCGGCCGGCCGCGGCGCCAACCAGGTCCAGGCGGCAGGGCTCGTCAGTCGGTTGAGCTCCTCTCCGTGGAGAGAAACCCAGCCAGTCGATCACAGCCTGCTCGCCTTGGACCCGGTCATCGCCCTCATTGTCCCCCAAAGTTTGCGACCCGCACGAGCCCCCTCTTCCTGCCTCGCTTCCTCGACTTGCACCTTGACAGGCACAAACCGGGAAGCGAGGCGGTCGAAGGGGGCAGCTTAGCCTCAGCAGCCACCAGCAGCCGCGTCCTTGCCGCTGCTCTTGGTCACCTCGAGCGTCGTGAACGTCTCGGCCGTCGTCGGGTGGATGCCCACGACGCTCACCATCTGGTCGTACGTGAAGCCAAGCTTCATGGCGAGCCCGACGCCCTGCGTCACCTCGCCGGCGTTCGGCCCGAGGTAGTGGAAGCCGATCACGTACAATTCGCGCGTCTTATCGCAGACGACCTTGACGTAGCCGCTCGCCATGCCCGGGCGTGTCTCATCCGACAGCGACCACTCGAGCGGCGAGAAGCTCTGGTGGTACACCTCAATGTTGTCGTCGCCGAAGCGCACCTTGCTGTCCTCCTCCGACAGTCCGCAGCAGCCGTACTCGATCGGCGTGAACACGGCCGTGCACACCTTGTCGTAGTCCATGAGCGCCGCCTCGCCGTTGTACAGGCGGCGCGCTAGCAGTCGGCCCGCCTGGATGGCCACGGGCGTCAGCTCGGGCGCGTCAATCACGTCCCCGAGCGCGAACACACTCGGCGCCGACGTCTGCTCCTGCTTGTTGACCTTGACGCGGCCGGAGCGCGGCGTGAGCTTGACGCCGGCTTTGTTCAGCTGCAGCTTCTCCACGTCCGGGTTGCGGCCCGTGGCGTTGAGCACCGTGTCGAACTCCTCCTGGACCTCGCTGCCGTCCTCGGCCTTCCACGAGACGAGCAAACGGCCAGAGTCGAGCTGGACGACCGACTCGGGGACGGCGCCGCGGATGAACTCGATGCCGGCCTCCGTCTCCATGTAGTCGCCGATGCGCTTGGCCATGTCCTGGTCAAAGCCGCGCAGGAGGATGGAGCGCACCATGACCTTGACGTCGAAGCCCTGGCCGTTGAGGAAGCCCGCGCACTCGAGCGCCACGTACGACGCGCCGACGACGAGCGTCTTGCCCGGCGGCGTCTTGCGCCAGAAGATGTCGTCGCTCGAGATGGCGAGGTCGCCTCCGGGGCACGGTAATGGACGCGGCCGACCGCCAACCGCGATGACCACACGACGGGCGGTGATCTGCTTGCTGGCCTTCTTCGGATGCCACAGCTCGAGCGTGTGCGCGTCCACGAAGCTGCCGAGGAAGTTCTCGTACTTGACCTTCTTGTCGCGCAGGTCCACCTTGTACTTGAAGTTGAGGCTCTTGATGTACTGGTTCACGGACGCCACGAGCGTCTCCCAGCGGAAGGAGGGCGAGCTGCTGCTGTCGCCGTCGCCAGCGAACTGCCAGCCAAAGGCCCGCGCGTCCTTGTGCATGAGCTCGCCCAGCAGCGCGCTCTGGTGCATGAGCTTCTTGGGGATGCAGCCCACGTTGACGCACGTGCCGCCGAGCCCCCAGGAGGTGCCCTGCGGCGACGGCTTGACGTAGTCCAGCACGCACACCTTCTGCCCGAACTTGGCCGCCTCCTTGGAGCAGGCCAGGCCGCCCGAGCCGCCGCCGATCACCACCAGGTCGTAGTCGTACGTCGCCGCCTCCTCTTCTGCCGATAGCGGAGCCAAAGCGTTGCGCTTCGACACTCGGAGAGCTGGAGGAGGAGAAGGAGAAGGAGGCTCAGGCTCGGAAAAGGCTGTAGGAGACCGGAAGGCGGCGAGCAGAGCGTCGCAGCCGCCCACGAAGCGCGAAGGGCTGCTGGTCCACACGAACGGGGAAGACGAGTGCGTCACGGTGGGCGACGCGTCACCGCCCAAGTGCTCGGCGAAGGCCGCGCGAGAGGCGGCGAGCCAGTCACGAAAGGCGTCGCGGTCAGGGAACGAGTGGACTTGCACGTCCAGACGCTCAGGGTACAGCGTCTGCATGGCCGCCGCCACGTCCGCCGCCTTCTGGAAGAAGGAGCCTGGAGGGGGAGGGGGCGTGAGAGATCGCGGGGCGTAAGGAATGAGGGGACAGACAGAGGAGACGCACATTGCGGCCACCCGGCGATGTGATAGGTCGGCTTGCCGCCGCCGCCGTCGCTGCGGAGCGTCTCGGCGAAGCTGGCTCGGGGCAACAAGGGGCGGGGAACAAGGTCAGCTAGCTAGGAGGGGGAGGCGGCGCGCAGGGGACGGACGCGCGGGACGCACTCGACGGCCGCCATCTTGGACCGCTTGCTGCTCGGCTCGGACGCCATCCACGCAGCCGCAAAAACGCCGACTGGGAGAACAAGCGCCCCACATCATTATGTGGAGCGATACCACATGAAGGCGTAGAGCGCGCTACATACTGAGTCGCCTATCAAACGCAAAAGCTTGAAAGCGCGACGACGGACGGCCATGGCGAGCGAGCTGCGTCCGTTGTACAAGAAGCTGCTGCGCCTCGCGCAGAGCCTGCCGGAGCCCAAGCGCGCGGCCACGCTGCAGCAGATCCGCTCCGAGTTCCGCGGCCACGCGGACGTGTCCGACCCGGCCGAGTGCGTCCTCCGCACCGTCCGCTAGCCAACGAGTACGCCGGCCGCATGCTGACCCGCATGCTGCTCGTGTATCGTAGGGTGGCCAAGCTGCTGCAGCGCGCGCAGTCCCAGCTGGGCTTCCTCAAGATCGTCACGCCGCGCGCCGCGGTATCCGGTGCGTCCAGCCGCTCAGAGGGCAGTCGACGGCTCGAGATCTCACCCCCAATGTGTGTGTCCTTGTATGGGGCAGACGCGCCGCGCGAGGGCGTCAAGCGCTACATCTACCGTAACGGCGAGCGCGTGGACGCGGACGCGCTGGCCGCCGGCGCGGGCGACGAGGGTGCGCGCTACAAGACACAGGACATCGAGGCGGGTCTCAAGCGCCACCACCAGCTGCTGCGCCGCCAGCACTTCATGGACCGCGGCGTCGCGGCTCCTCGCCCGCTCTTCTAGTCAACCAGCGAGCGAAAAAAGTGAGCATAGTGGACAGCATCGCGCTTGTCTCTCTATCAGTCTATCTTTCTTCCTCTGATGCCTCCTCGACCTAGAAGATGTTGCCGCGCTGGATGCCGGTCGTCGCCTGCCGGGTCTGCCGCTGCACGCGGTCGTTGACGGTCGTGAGCTTGTGCTCGATGCGCGCGATCTGCTCCGTGCTCTTGACGGCCTCGGCGTTCAGCAGCGTCGCCTGCGCCTCGAGCTCGCCCAGCGCCTGCGCCAGCCGCTCCAGTTCGCTGCCTCCTTCGACGCTGTCGACTCGGATTGCAGCCCCAGTACTCGCCCCATAGCCCCCAAAACCCACATCAACCCCGCTAGTGTACCCACCACTAGGCTTCCCGGTCGTCCCCGCCGGCCGGGGCACGTCGCGCGCGAGGACGTGCAGCATGGGGCTCTTGAGCCGGCGCAGCAGCTTGTCGCCGAGGTCCAGGTCGCTCTCGATGGCTCCCAAATGCCCCTCGACACTGTCCAGCTTCTGGCCCTGCACCACGATCTCGTTGCACGCCTCTCTGCCCATGTGCTTGGCGCCCTCGAGTTCCTTCAGCGCGTCCTGCAGCATGGCCTGCTTGGTCACGCTCAGCGTCTTCATCTGCTGCTCGGGCGACGACGACGCCAGCGCTCCGGGCGAGTTGGAGCCGGCAGTGAGGCGGAAGCCGAAGAGCGAGCGGCCGGGAGACCCGCCAGCCGCCTGGACGCTGTCCGCGACCACCTTGGAGCGCGAGAGCTTGCTGGCGCGCTCGAGCGCGTTGTGCGCGACCTCGAGCCACTTGTGCAGGTCGGCGAGCGACTCGACGAACACGTCGAGCTCCGTGAAGCCCTTGCCCGGCGCGTGGCCGACCATCTTGAAGCCGAACGGCTTGTCCTGGCCGCCCATGCCGACCACATACGCGTTCTTCTCAATGCTCGAGAGGAAGAACTCACCCTTGGGGGCCGAGCCGCTCTGCTGCGCCGTGCGGCTGTCGAAGTAGCTCACGCGCAGGTCCGAGCCGTCGAGCACGAGGAAGCGCACGCGCCACGACTTGCGGAAGTGCCCGCGCTTGCTCACATAGCCCTCGCATGACGTCGGCTTGATCGGACTGTTCGCTGGTGCCGCGTCGTCGGGAGAAGGTGGCGGCGGAGCTGTCACCTTGGGCGGACGGAGGATATTCATGGCCGCTTTGTTGGTCTGTCTGCAAGGGGCAAGTGGCCTGGATGCCGGCTGTCATGTGCTTCCGCCGCCTCGCCTATAAATACTCGACAGGCAAGACGAGCAGAATTAGCTGGCAAGCCAGACGCGGTCATCACTTCCTCAGCCTCAGTCACACGGCGACTGGGAACGATGGACCAGCTCCAGCAGCAGCACCACGTGGAGGATGTGGGCCGCATCCTGCTGCAGACGCAGGAGCAGCTGCGCGCCATGCGGGAGCAGATGACGGCCGCTGCGTCCGCGGTCGAGGCCGCCGCCGCCATGTGCCAGAGCAGTACTACCAGCAATGTGGCGGCTGCGGACGTGCAGGCGTTCAACGACATCCTGCAGCGCGCCGAGCTCGAGCTGCAGTCCAAGGCCGAGCTCGTGCTCAACGGACTCGTGCACGCCAGCAGCGTCACTGTCAGCTCGCACTACCACGATCGCGACGACCCGGCATGGTCCAGAGCGACGGCCTTACCAGCAGTGGCCGCGTCTCCGTCTCCATCGCCAGCGTTTCGAGTCCGCAGTCGGCTTATGAGACCCGCGGACTCACAGGATCTCGACGTTGAGTACTTCCGATCGGTACGTGGCCTGCTCCTTCGTCTCTCGGCCGTCTACTTGGCTGTGGCTGGCCTCTCTAACCTTCCTGCTGGCTCCAGCGCTTCCGCAACCCGGCGGTCGAGATTCTCTCGCCGTCCTCGTCCTCCGTCGCTCCGCCACCGACGACGACCGTGGCTCAAAGGCAGCGAGACATCCAGCGCGGCCGACGCGTCCGGGACAAGACGACCCAGCCCGCGCGGCTGCTGCCGTCCGTCAACAAGCGCGACCCGACGGCGTTACCACCAGAGCTCTGCGAAGACGACGCGCGAAGAGGAGTGCTCGACCTGCTCACTCGCGGCTTCCTGCCGGCCAACATGGACCTCACGCCGGCCTTCTCGGCCGCCAACAGCGACCGCGGGATCCTCCAGAACGCGCGCACGCGGCTGTACGAGCGGAGCGAGGTGCCCACCAAGCCCACGCCGTTCACTCAGCCGTCCGGCTTCAACGTGGCCGCGCTCAAGTTCGACTTGGCACCGCCACCGTCAAGCTCCAAGCCGATGCTTGAGTCACCAACGGTAGCCGCCATGACGTTGCCTCGACTCCAGTCACCGTCGGAAGAAGAGCAGCGTCAGCACCTCGCGAGCCGAGTGGTGCTGGCCTTCCAAGGCACGAGCGCCGACAGCAAGAAGCGGCGGAAGAGCAGCGTCCGAGGCGCGACGAACCAGCAGGAAGAGGCCAGCGGGGATGACCACAACGCGCCAGCCGGAGCCGATGAGTCCTCGCTGCTGCTGTCGATGGACGATCTCGTCGGCGGCGGCGGCAACGTCATGGACGAGCTCGGCGCCAACGTGGACAAGATCCGCGGCTACTCGTCGCTGCTGGACCACCTGAGTCTTCATCAGTTCGCCATCTCCCGCGGCCAAGCAGCTCGCTCCTCGCCCGAGTTCTCGGCCTTCCAGCGCTCGGCGAGCTGTGTCGACTCCTGGGGCGCCGTGGAGCAGGTCGTACACGCGTTGGAGGCATTGATGTCTCTCTACTTCGTGCCGCTCGCACACATCGACGGCGCGCAGGTGCTCGCGGTCGCGCGGACCGGTCAGAGCTCCTTCTCACGGACCGAACTGCTCAATTGCGTGCTCAACCGCGAGCAGGTGGCGACGCTGCTTGCACGGCCTGGCCAGCGGTTCAAGGGCAAGGACCGGCGCAAGCGCGCGGCCCAGACGCTGCAGAGTGCGCTGCGCATGTTCGCCAGACGCCGCGCGTTCCGTCGGCAGCGCCTGCGTCTCCAGAGCGCCGAGCTCATTCAGCGGCACTGGCGGGTGTGGCTCGCGCGATCGCAGCTGGCCAGAGACCTCGGGGCGTGGCGGATCGAGCGCGATGCAAGGTGGGATACGAGGATGAAGACGCTGCGGACGCAGTGGGGACAGATCACTGGGGGCTCCGGCCCCCGTGTCATCGTCCACGTGCCGTCCTTGTCGGGCTTGACGGCTCGAGCCCGGCTGTCCATCGCCAACTTGGGAGCGAGGCAGAACCTGCAGCTTTCGCGGGTCGCGGCGCTCGCCAACATGGGCACCAACGTCGAGGTCGTCTACGTGTCGCCCTTCGAGCTGCCGCCAGACGTGTCAGGCTACGCGCTGCGGCTGCTCGAGCTTGCTGGCGTCCACGACGCGCGTAGACGCGTGCGGTTCCTGGCGCCGGAGCAGGCCGCGCGACTACCAGCGCACTTCTCGCTCGCGTCGCTGCTCTTGTACTCGCCCAAGTGCCTCTCGCGCATCCGCCGGGCGACGAGAGGCAAGGCCGCGTACCTGGTCGCGGGCCATCCAGGCGATGAAGACCGGCGACTCGCTCAGGCACTTGACTTGCCACTTCTTGGGTGGACCGAGGCCGAAACTGGACACCCTAGCAATGCCAGCGAGCCAGCGTCTCGACCGCCACCGGCGCTGCACCTGCCGCTGACCACGCGGTCCGGAGCCAAGCGCGCGTTCCTCCACGCCGACGTCAACGTCCCGTTCGGCGCCGTCGACCTGTTCGACGAGCACGAAGTGGCGCTGGCGCTCGCCAAGCTGCTTGTCGCACACCTCGACTTCGCCGGCACGTGGAAGCTCCAGCTGGACGTCGATCCACTTGGCGTCGGCCTTGCACGCGTCGACACTTCACAGCTGAGCACTCTGCGGGACCTGAGGCGGGAGAGCGCGGTGCGGACTGTAGACTACTGGCGGCAGCCGGGCATACGTGACGCCGCGGTGCGCCAGGTGCTGGCCGAGATCGAGCGCAAGACGTTAGGGCGTATCGCCTTCCCCGTTATCCCCGAGGTGTTCCCGTCCTGGACCGAGTTCTCTCGAGCCATAAGCGAGACGGGCGTCGTGATCGAGGCCGAGCCGGCCAACGTCGTCGGCTACATCCGCGCGAACCTCTTCATCGAGCCGCAAGGGGACGCAGTGCACGTCACGTCCACTCACGACGTCCTGCACGGCCGCCTGCCGTTTAACAAGGCTGTCGGGTCGAGCGCCGGCGGCGTGCCAGTCGGCTACGCCTTCCCGCAGTTCGTGGCGCCTCCGGAGGCGGTAGAAGGCGCCGCGACTGCTGTGGCGCGCTGTTTGGCCAAGGAACACGGCGCGTGGGGGTACGTGAGCATGGACTTTGTGCTCTTCCGCGACGAGCGAGCTGGCGGCGCGGCGAGGCTCTGGGCCACGGCGCTGCAGCCGTTCCTGACCGACGCCGCCGCGTCCTTCGCCGTCTTCCGGCTGCTCACCCACGCGTCCGCCGTCAGCGGCGGGTCGTCGACTGTCAGCAGCTCAAGTAGCGTCCGTAGCTTCAACCGCAGCGAGTCCAGTTGGTCAGCGATGACTCCGTCGCCACACATGACGGCCGGTGACTTGCTGCTGGCCGAGGCGAGGGCTGTCGCAGCTTCAGTGTCGGCCACGTCGACGCCTCCGAGTCGCTGCTATGTCGTTAGTGACTACGTCTTCCACCCGGGAGTGGCGACGATGCCGTACAGCGGCTTCTTCCACGCCTGCAGACTGCACGGCGTGTGTCTGGACGTGGAGCGCGCGCTCGGCTCGGTCTTCCTGCTCACCGACAGCCTCGCGGCCGGCGTCTTCGGCGTCCTCAGCGTCTCGGAGACGCGCGCGGGGGCTCTCGCTTTCCTCCGGACGGCGCTGGAGGCCATCGCTCGAGAGGTTGGCACTGCCGGGTGTGTGGCGGGCGGAGACCCGAGCGGCGACGGAGACGGCGGAGGCAACTTTGGCGTCGTGCTGGCGGCGCTCCGGGCTCTGGCAGACGGGAATGGCGCTACACTCGACAAGAAGCAGCGCAGGGGGCGGGATCGGTAGCTAATGGACAGCAGAGATGAGTGTGTACGCTGCAGGGTGCCGAGAGTGATTGCCCTTCAACTTGAACACGCAACAGAGCCTTCGCCAAGTCGAGCAGCTGCACGACTCGTTTGGCATGAAGACACGGACCGACTGCTGGTTGACGGCCAGTTCGAGCAGTGCTTCCGCATGAGCGCCGAGGCACCCAGGCGACTGCTGGGACCCGTCGGCTCCGCGCTGCACCGAGATCCACACTCGTGGCTGAACAAGCCCGGCGTCTCGGAAGCCAGCAAGCTGCAGGTGCTCGTGCGGCACCTGGCCGGCGCGTCTGTGGACGGCATTCAGCGCGTCGCGGGCGTCAGTAGGTCGTACACGTACCGACTGCTGGCCGAAGCGATGGACGCGGTCCCCAGCACCCGAGAGCTCAAGATCTCGTTCCTTACGACCTCAGAAGAGCGGGAGCAAGCGGCGGCTGCGTTCACAGCGATCGAGGGCGACCAGGGAGTCCTCAATGGCTGTGTTGCGGCCATGGACGGCTGGCTGTGTGCGGTGAGAGCGCCGCCGTCCCGAGTAACGAACGGACTGGGGCCTCAAGCGTGCTACAACGAGCACTGCTCTTGCACGGGATCAATGTTCAGGCGTGCTGCGACGCGCTCAGTCGCTTTGTATCCTGGACGCGAGCCATCCTGGCGGCGTTAGTGATGAGCGAGCGTACCGGGAAAGCGCGCTGCCTCGCGTCGTCGATACGCTCGAGGACGGGTTGTTCATCGCTGCAGACAGCGCGTACACGACCTCGGACCACCTGCTGACGCCGTTCCCAGCGTCCGAGCTTGACGAGTCCAGGGACGCGTTCAACCTCCACCTGCGGATCGAGATGGCGCTCGCGCTCCTAGTGAACAAGTGCGCCATCTTCCAGCGACCAGTCCGCACGAGCCTCGAGCGAGCCATCAAGGTCGTCCTCTCGTTGGCGGGCGACGAGAGCGCGCTCCTCGCTCAGCACGTCCAGGATCCGGTTGGCGGTGCTCGGACGTCCGCGTTTCGCCGGCGGTGGCTCCGAGTCGTCCGAGGACGCGTCGCCGTCCGCTTCTTCGTTCAAAGTGTTGAGTTGCGCTCGTCTTGGCAACAGTATGGGTCCGATGCGGCGGCGGAGGACGTCGCACTCGCAGCCAGTCGTGAGCATACAGTACGTCGACTCGACCGCCGCAGAAGCTGAAGAACGCGGCGTCTCGAGCGCCGGTCTGGTCCCAGGATGACTGCACTGCTGTATGGAGCGCGTTCAGGTCCATCCATATCCGGCGCAGCTTGCTGGACGCGTGCGGCGGCGCGTCCTTCGGCGTGATGCCCGCGTACTCGGCTCTGTTGGTTGGCGACCAGCACGTCGAGCTCGGGTTGTCACTGGCGTACGCGGCCGCCACGTCCTTCCAGTACTTGCTCTTGTCGTACGCGGTGCCTGCTGGGCGCTCCTGGAGCGACGGCGGCCGGTCGATCTCGTCGAAGCACCCGAAGGACGCGTCGCTGAAGACCACGTTGGCCAGCCGGAACGCGCTGTGCTTCGTGCGCCGGTTCACCACTGGGGGTTCCGAAGCCCTGGCTGTACCCGCGACGCCCAGCGCGATGCCCGATGCCCTCCTGGCACGACCGGTGGCAGCCGCACAGCAGCAGCTCGATGTAGCCCTCCTTGCTGTTGAACGTGGACGAGCGGTTCTGCGCGCCAAGCTGCACCTCGACGCACGCACGCGCGGCGCAATTCCTTGGCGTAGTGCGATTCCAGCTCCTTCGCAAGCGCCTGGTCGCTCTTTTCGCGAGGGAACGTGCCCGCCAGCTCGGCCACCTCACCACAGGGCATGGCTGCTAGCTACCACGCGCTAGTGAAGGCGTCGGGGGACGGCGCTGGGTTGCGGGGGGCCTCGGCATCAATGCCGTTAGATGTCGCCCACCCCGCGAAGAGGCGTTGCTGACAAGAGTGATGACAAGCCTTTCGAATAGCATACCAAACCAAATTGTCGCTTTGGTATGCTTTTAGATAGCATTGTAATTAATCTGTTGGATAGTAAAGTGTTTTTTATTTTACTTGTTCACTTTGAACGAAAGGCATTGTCGCAGATTTGAGTGATACACACCTTTCAAATAGCATACCAAACCTGAATGTGAAATTAAGGATGTTCAATGCGTTTGGATAGGATCCAAACGCGATCTTCCAACGTGGGGTGAATCTTCGTTCGTCCTTGGTGACGCGTCAGGAATGGCTACCAATCCCCGTCGTGGCAGCCTCCGAGCTGCTGATCACTTTTCCAGCGGAATCCGACCTGGTGGCAGCTGATTATAGCACTGACGAGGCGACACGCGTGTCGATCCCTGACCGTCTGACGCGAGCGGCTCCGTGCGTCATAGATGGGCCGCTACCTCCTGATCCCAGCCATCGAGTGGACGCGGCTGAGGAGCGCATTGTTGCACGCGGCACGCAACGGCAAAGTGGGTTGGCACCATGCGCAATGTGAGCGCGCCAGCACCATGGGACGTAGCGTCCATTTTGATCCACGCACTCGAAGATTCCCGACATGCACGTGACAATCCTCTGCTTGGTGTCAGTGGGTGTAAGCCATCAGGCTGATTTATTTGGTTCATAGAGAACGCAAGAGTGTACGGAGTCCACTGTGGGATGGGGTGCGGGACCTCCGCCCTATCTCTTTCTCTTCAAGTGAGTATGCAGACCACTTAAAGCGGAACATTCGGGTATTGTTCGATCTCGAGCATTGGAACACTATCGAATGTCCCGCTTTAAGTATGTGTCATACTCTTTCCAAGTGAAACATTTGTGCATAAAATATGAAACGCAACGAAGATCGGGCGGACGAGCGGACCGTCCGCTCATTTCGTCCGCCCGCGTCCACTCCTAAAAGGGAGGCGGATCGTGGTCGCCACATCCAAAAAGACGCGCAAGACCCAGAAGCAGATCCTCAGGACAGCATGGAAGACGACGCGTCGGCGGCGCCGCGCAGCTCACTTTTCAACTTCGGGCGTCGCGCACAAGCAGCCGCCGCGCACAAGCCGACCGAGATCCTGTCGGCCGTCAAGTCGTACGTGCTGCGCCGCAAGCCCGGCGCGGACGAAGAGGGAGGCTCCGAGTCGGACGAGCACGCCGCGGGCGCCATGGGGCCTGATTTCGCGCCGTTCCGCGCCAAGATGGAGGCCGCGGGGCTCTCGGGCGCCGCCATCCAGGCCTTCGAGTACTCGTACGAGGCGCTCGTGAGCGGCGAGACGGGCATGATCGCCGAGGACTCGATCGCGCCGGCCGCCGACGTGCCCTTTCTCGAGGGCAAGCCGGGCAGTATCCGCGAGTCGGTCAAGGCCGACCCGGCGCTGCTCAAGCAAACGGTCGTGCTCAAGCTGAACGGTGGGCTGGGCACGAGCATGGGGCTGGACAAGGCCAAGTCGCTGCTGACGGTCAAGGGCGACGACACGTTCCTGGACATCATGGCCAAGCAGGTGACGGAGCTGCGCGCCGCGCACCAGTCCAACGTGCGCTTCGTGCTCATGAACTCGTTCAGCACGTCGGCCGACACGCTCGAGTACCTGCAAAAGTACCCGGAGCTGGTGGAGGACCCGGCGCTGGAGCTCGTGCAGAACAAGGTGCCCAAGGTGGACGCCGCCACGTTCGCGCCCGCCACGTACAAGTCGAACCGGGACAAGGAGTGGTGCCCGCCGGGCCACGGCGACCTGTACCCGTCGCTCGCGGGCTCGGGCAAGCTGGACCAGCTGCTCGCCGACGGGCTCAAGTACATGTTCGTGTCCAACTCGGACAACCTCGGCGCGACGCTCGACCTGGAGCTGCTCACGTACTTTGCGCAGTCGGACAAGCCGTTCCTCATGGAGTGCTGCGAGCGCACGGAGAACGACAAGAAGGGCGGCCACCTGGCCGAGCGCCTGTCGGACCACCGCCTGATCCTGCGCGAGTCGGCGCAGTGCGCCGAGGAGGACGAGAAGCACTTCCAGGACATCACGAAGCACCAGTTCTTCAACACGAACAACCTGTGGATCCGCCTGGACAAGCTCAAGGAGGCGCTGGACGCGGCCGGCGGCGTCATTCGCCTCCCCATGATCAAGAACGCCAAGACGGTCAACCCGCAGGACGGCAGCTCGACGCCCGTCTTCCAGCTCGAGACGGCCATGGGCGCCGCGATCGAGTGCTTCGACGGCGCCGGCGCCGTGGTGGTGCCCCGCACGCGCTTCGCGCCCGTCAAGAAGAGCGACGACTTGCTGCTGCTGCGCTCGGACGCGTACGTCATGACGGAGGACTACCGCCCGGTGCTGGCGCCGGAGCGCCACGGCGTGGCCCCCATCATCTCGCTGGACGGCAAGAAGTACAAGCTGGTGCAGCAGCTCGAGGCGGCGCTGCGCGGCAACGTGCCGTCGCTCATCAAGTGCGACCGGCTCAAGATCACGGGCGACGTGGGCTTCGCGTCGGGCGTCGTGCTCGAGGGCAGCGTCGAGATCGTCAACAAGAGCAGCGAGCAGAAGACGCTGTTGCCGGGCATCTACCGCGACACGACGGTGGACCTGACGGCGCAGAAGGGCCTCGGCCCGCTCGCGGTCACGACGGTCAAGACGACGGCGTTCGACGACCAGAAGCCGGGCACCTCGGGTCTGCGCAAGAAGACGCGCCGCTTCATGGAGCAGCACTACCTGAACAACTTTGTGCAGTCGGTGTTCGACGCGCTGCCGGCCAAGGACCTGCAGGGTGGCACGCTGGTCGTGTCGGGCGACGGCCGCTTCTTCAACAAGGAGGCGGTGCAGGTCATCATCCGCATGGCCGTGGCTGCGGGCGTAGACCGCCTGTGGATCGGTCAGGACGCTCTGCTGAGCACGCCGGCCGTGTCGGCGGTCATCCGCGAGCGCGAGGGCGGCGGCGTGGCGTTCGGCGCCTTCATCCTGAGCGCCAGCCACAACCCGGGCGGCATCGACGAGGACTTTGGCATCAAGTACAACTGCGAGAACGGCGGGCCGGCTCCGGAGAAGGTGACGGACGCCATTTACTCGAACTCGAAGGCGCTGACGTCGTACAAGATCGCGGCCGACTTCCCGACCATCGACCTGTCGAAGAAGGGCAAGACGACCATCTCGGCGGACGACGGCAGCCGCAACGTGGTCATCGAGGTGTTCGACGCGACCGAGGACCACGTGGCGCTGTTCAAGAAGCTGTTCGACTTCGCCGCCATCAAGAAGCTGCTGGACCGTGAGGACTTTTCGTTCGCGTTCGACGCCATGTCGGGCGTCAACGGCCCGTACGCGCGCCGCATCTTCGTCGAGGAGCTCGGCGCTCCCGAGAGCTGCCTCATGAACGCTGTTCCGCTCGAGGACTTTGGCGGCGGCCACGCCGACCCGAACCTGACGTACGCCAAGGCGCTGATCAAGGTCATGGGCGTGGACAGCAAGGGCATGCCGGTGACGACCAAGGGCCACGAGCCGCCTGCGTTCGGCGCGGCCTGGGACGGCGACGCGGACCGCAACATGATCCTCGGCTCGCGCTTCTTCGTGACGCCGTCGGACTCGCTGGCCGTCATCGCCGCCAACAACAGCGTGATTCCGTTCTTCCAGAAGAAGGGGCTGCGCGGTGTTGCGCGCTCGATGCCCACGAGCGGCGCGGTGGACCTGGTGGCCAAGAAGCTGGGCGTGGCGCTGTTCGAGGTGCCGACGGGCTGGAAGTTCTTCGGCAACCTCATGGACTCGAAGGAGCTGTACGGCGGCGAGGACTACACGCCGTTCATCTGCGGCGAGGAGAGCTTCGGCACGGGCTCGAACCACATCCGCGAGAAGGACGGCATGTGGGCCGTGCTCAGCTGGCTGTCGATCCTCGCGGCGCGCCAGACGGACGGCGCGCCGCTCGTGTCGGTCGAGGAGATCGTGCGCGACCACTGGAAGACGTACGGCCGCAACTACTACTGCCGGTACGACTACGAGAACGTGGACAAGGCCGCGGCCGAGCGCATGATGGCCGCCATGGTCGAGAGCTTCGCGTCGCTCGCGGGCACGACGCACCGCGGCTTCACGCTGCGCGAGGCGGACGAGTTCACGTACACGGACCCGGTGGACGGCAGCGTGTCGGCGCACCAGGGCGTGCGCTTCCTGTTCACGGACGGCTCGCGCATCATCTTCCGCCTGTCGGGCACGGGCGTGGCCGGCGCCACCATCCGCATGTACATTGAGAAGTACGAGGCGCCCGAGGGCAACCTGGCGCTGGACGCGGCCACGGCGCTCAAGGACCTCATCCACGTCGGCCTCGACCTCTCGCAGCTTCAGAAGCACACGGGCCGCAAGGCCCCCACGGTCATCACCTAAGCGTGTGGTTGACCCTCTCACTTGAGACAGTCCCAACTGCTGGGGGTCGACTGCCGGCCACCGGCGACTGGTTGGTCTCTTCTTCTCCGTCACTGCATCGGCGCGATCGCCGCTCTTCATGCGAGGCCTTCCTCCTCTTCGAACAAGCAGGTAACCACAGAAAAATGAACCAAGACACGCGTGTGCACACGAGTCGAGTAGCTCTTCGCGTCCATTTCATTCTAGCGCGCATCGGCGTCTTGGTCGGCCTGTTGCTCCTCTGACTGCTGGCGGAAGGCGGCGGTCTGCTGCGCCGCCAGCCGCTTGAACAGACGGAACTCGACCGGCAGCGCGCGCTCGTCAGCTGCCGGCCGGTCCGAGAAGAAGATGCGGCGCACGCGGCAGCTCGCGTGTAGCTGCACGCTGTCCGTGTGTGAGTAGCGCGCGCCGTCACCGTAAGCCGCGCGCAGCAGCGCCGCCAGGTCGAGCTGCACGCTGTTCCAGCCGGCGTCCAGGCGCAGCGGAAGGTGCGCGAGAGCGTCGTGTACGTGCGCTCGGCGCTGGAAGGTGGACGCGCGCAGGCGGCGGCGGCGGCCGCGGTCGTCGCGAACCTGCACCTCGAGCGACACGTCTCGCCCCACGTTCTTGAGCGCGAGGACGAGAAAGCGCAGGCGTAGGTGGAGCGAAGCGGCGCCATCGTCTTGGCCGTCATCGGAGGCGCCTGGTGGGAAGCGCAGCCAGGTGCGCGAGAGGTTGGCAGCGCTCAGCTCGATGACGGCCGACTGCACGTCGTCGTCCAGCACGCGGCGCACACTGCGGCCCGGCGCCTCCTCGCGCTTGTCGCACAGCTGCAGCGGCCGCGGGCTGTCGTAGGGGAAGAGAGGGACACGTCAGGTGCGCAGCGGGGGAGCACAGAAGAGCGGCAGGGGCCGTACCCGACGCTGTAGAGCAGCGAGACCAGCCCCGCCTGGAACGCCTGCGCGAACATCTGGATGCGGTCACTACACCTTCACTCACACTTTGGTCCCAAGACGGAATGTTGTCACGCCGCCGCATGGCCCACGCTGCGATTGGAGGCGCTTGACACCTCTCAAGCTGCCGCGCTGCGCACAACAAGCCCTCGCGATGGCCCACCTGACGCACAAGCTGCCGTGGGCGACGCTGGCCGACTCGCTTCCCTCCGCGCCCGAACCGCACGGGCGGAAACTGCAGGGCGTCGAGGCCATCGAGAAGCGGTTCGAGCACTTTGCCGGCGTGCTCGCGGCCGCAGTGGCCGAGTTCGCGGCCACCGACGCGCGCTCGGATGAGGAGAAGGCCCGCTATGACGTCGAGACGTGGAGGTCATGCTTCGGCTTGCCTATCTCGCTGTACGGCGCCGGCGGGTGCATCGGCTTCGTCACGAGCGTCGTGAATGGATACGTTGCGCTCAATCTGCTGGTGCAGGACGAGCGCAAGGTGCGGCCCGTGCTGTTCTTCGGCCACGGCATCTGCGACGAGCTGGCGATCAACGCGGGCATGAACGACGGCAGTCACCCTGAGTGGATCGCGAGCCAGCTCACGCCGCTGCTGGTCGGCGGCTTTGGCAACCCGCTGCCACTGGACGCGCGCGTGGTCGGCGGCACCCGCGACTACTGCGCCGAGCTGTTCAGGTGCATGTACACGCGGCTCGACCTGTTCACTTGCAGGACAATCAACTACGCGCTGGGGGTCCCCCTCGGTGGGGTCCTCCACGAACTGCTGCGCTGGTATTAGTAGCAGTAGCAGTGAGCACAAGCGAATCAAACAGCGAGCGAGCAGCTCAGTTGACCACGTTGAACCTCTTGTACCGCATACCGATTAAAATACCGGTATTGTCGTCACGGTATGCGATATCAAAGCGCGATCGGTCGTATAGCTCCCACGCTCACGGTACGAAGGAAACCAACCCCCTGTGCAGCGCCTGTCGCTGACTTGGCGTTTGTATGCCTCGCGTCCGATCCGCGCACATTTCCGCATTTCCGCTTGCCAAGGCAAGACAACGCAGGAAAGGCGACCACCATGAGCACCAAGCGGCCGCGCGCGTCCATCCTGGACAGCATGCTGACGTCTCTCTCGCGCACGAACGAGTCGACGCAGTCGGCGCGCAAGGCCGAGGCGCAGGTGGCGACGCTGACGGCGGGCCGCGGCCAGGCGATCTCGGTGGACGAGACAGCGGCGGCTCCCGACGCGGCCATCGCGCAGTTCCTGCAGGACCTGCGCGCGCAGATCGACGATAAGGGCTTCGGCGCCATGGTGGAGGTGGAGCTACGCTTCGGGCGCATCACGTCGACGCTGCAGGAGGCGCGCTGCCGGCCGTCGCAGGACGGCGTGGACGCCGCCGTCGTGCTCTCGGAGGAGCAGATGAAGGGCATTGGCGCGCGCTTCGTGCCCGGCGTGAGCGAGACAGAGTACCCGCTGTTCGCGCGCGGCGTCGACTACCTGCTCAAGGGCGATGCGTACGAGCAGCACACGGAGAAGCAGGTGGTGCACAGCCTGCCGCAGAATAAGCGCGTGATCGAGGACGTGGACCCCGTGACGAACGTGCGCGGCGCGCCGCAGGTGCAGGTCAAGCAGCGGCTCGGCAACATCGACATCTTCCTGCCGCAGTGCCAGTACGACTGCCGCATATCGGTCTCGTGCGAGTTCCCCATGCGGCCGCTGGACGGAGACATGAGCGAGCTGCCCACGGCCGAGGCGATTCGCCACCGCGACAGGCGCTCGGCCGTCGGCCAGGACCTGCGCGTCGACCTCACCAAGGTGCTCGAGGAGCACTCGAACAAGAAGATCTACGAGGTCGAGGTCGAGCTCGTCGAGACCGTCGTGCAGGAGTGGCTCAAGCAGCCGGACGACAACGGCGCCAGCTGGAAGGCGGCCGTCGTGACGGCGTCGCACCTCTGGAAGATGGCCAAGTACTTCATGCCAAACTCGGGGCAAGCCTTCAAGCACAACTGGGACTTCCCGGGGGCCACCGAGGTGCAGAACGCGTACCAGACGCGGGTCGGCACGCGCGGCAAGTTCGGCGGCACCATGCCCGTCGGCTTTACGCGCGCCGATATCCCGCGCGTGCAGTCGGGCGAGTACTACGTATCGGAGAAGACGGACGGCGTGCGCTACTTCCTGGTGGTGGCCGGCGGCACGGCAGCGCTCATCGACCGGTCCAACATGCCCTTCACGGCTCCAGGCATGAACCTGCTCAACATGGTGCTGCCCGAGGGCACGGTGCTGGACGGAGAGCTCGTGGTACGTGTGGCTGTGGTGGAAGAGGTGCTGGTGCACTTTCTTGGCTGACGGCAAACTCTGACTTGTGATGGATGTGATACAGTTCCGGCAGCGTGACAAACGGTACGTGTTCATCGCGTTCGACATCATCGCGACCGGTCCGTCGGCGACCGACTCGCACGTCGACAAGCCGTTCACAGAGCGGCTGAAGATCCTCGTCGACTTCCTCTCGGACAAGTGCGTTGTGTTGTGAGGTTGTCTACTGCTGGCTGTGGCTGACACTTACTCCATTGATGGACGCAGTGCGCCGTATGCGGCTGGCATCCGCGACCTGAACATCCCGAGCGACGCGATCCTGCGGATCCTGCGCAAGAAGTGGCTACCCGTTCGCCAGATCACCGAGGTGTTCCGCCAGATCAAGCGCGTGACCAAGCGCGACAACAGCCTCGCGCGGATCTACAGCGACCCGCACTGCGAGCACTTCACGGACGGCATCGTGTTCTGCCCCAACACGCCGTACGTGGCCAACACGCACAAGGACTACCTCAAGTGGAAGTACTCGGACCTAATCACGATCGACTTTCTGGCGACGCTGGACGACGCCAACAACCTGCGGCTGTCGTGCGGCGGGCCGCGCAACTCGCACATCGAGCTCGACTCGGTCGTGACGCTCGACCCGAAGGACATCCCGGTGGTGCAGAAGCTCACGGCGCGCATGCCGAACCGCTCGGCCGTGCTCGAGTTCGCCTTCAACGCCGACAAGGGCCTGTGGAACTACAAGTGCGCGCGGCCGGACAAGGACTGCGCCAACTACATCCGCACGGTGCTCGGCTCGCTCGTCAACATGGCCGAGGCCATCTCGGAGGAGGAGCTGCAGTACCGCCTGACGAACCGCAGCGGCGGCGACCAGTGGAACGAGCACATGAAGCGCATGCGCCGCAGCCTGCTGGAGCAGCAGCACCGGTAGATGGCGCGGCGCGGCACGGCACACGCGCTTCTCGTTAGACAGCGAGCTGACCGGGGCGGCAGGCAGGTGCACAAGCAGCCATAGGCGCCGGCAGGAGACGAGCGAGGCCCGGGAGCAGCACGCAGCACGCAAGGTGAACGCACGTGTTTCTATCCATATACAAGAGGGGGTGGCGTGTGCCGCCGAACGCCCTGAAGTCAGTCCGTCGCGCCAAAGTTGCTTAGACTGCTGGGGAGGGGGGGGGGGGTCGATGGCTCGCTCCCGAGCTCACTCACTACGCCTCCGGTCCTCGCACATCTTGCGTCTCCAGTGACGGGGGAGACGCACGACGCGCGCTCGATACATGCGGCCGGCCCCAAGTCGACTTGGAGCAGTCGCAGTCGCCGGCTGGACGGGATCATAACACGCTCCGCCAGAGCTTGTTGAGCAGGTGCATGCACGCCTGGTTGTTGGTCACCCACACGATGAACTGCCGTATTGTATACAGGGGACGGGTGCAGAGGACGAGAGCGTGAGGCACAGTGGCGAATGGCACCACGAGCGGAATGACGACAGAGGGGACGCACCTTGGCGCGCTGCGTGGGCGTGAGTATGTTCTGCAGCTTCTCCATCTCCATGTCGAGCGTCGAGTTCTTGTTCGTCACCTCCGTCTTGAGCTCGTGCAGCAGGCCCAGCGCGCTCTTGAGGTTCTCGCAGATGACCGAGATGGACCCCCTGACCACGCCAATCCCCAACAGTCAGCCATACTCAACCCGAGACAATTGAGGGGAAGACGACGCACCTCTGCTGCTGGATCTTCTTCTTCTGCTCCTCGCTGAGCCCGAGCTCCTTGGCCAGGATGACGGGTAGACTCGTCTCGTCCTCCTCGTCCTGCCAGAAGCTGTCGTCCTGCCGCAACGCCCAGATGCACATCTTGGTCACCTGCGTCGGCAGCAGCAGGCGCTCGATCTGGTGCAGGTGGTAGTTGAGCGCCGACCGGCGGCCGTGGCCGTAGTCCGAGTACTGCTCCTTGAAGTTGTCGATCTTCTCGGCCAGCTCCTTCTCGGACGCGCCGCGCCGGATCATGAGCTCCAGCTCCTCGCACACGCGGTTCTTCTCCTGCTCCTCCTGCCGCATGGCCTCCTTGCCGGCCTTCAGCTGCCCGCGCAGCTCCATGTTCTCGCGCTCCAGCTGCCGGCAGCGCTCCTCCACCCCCAGGATGTGCTCGCGCTTGCGGCGCCGGCACTCGCGCGCCGACTCGCGGTTGCGCTCCAGCTTCTGCTTGCGCTGCAGGCTCGACGGGCTCTCGCTGCCGCTGCTGCCCGACTTCTCCGACTTGACCGACCCGCTGCCACCGTCGTTGGCGTCCGCCAGCGCCTGCCGCTTCTGCACCAGCGCGTTGTTCGCGCTCTCCAAGTGCCGCAGCAGCCCCGCCTGCGTCGCCGACATGGCCTTCCCGCCGTTCTTGTGGCCAGGAGACGTCACCGTCGGCTCCTCATCGACCGGCCGCTTCTTCCCGCGTCGCGCGCCGACCGCGCCACTGCTGCTACCGTCCAGCGGCAGCGACACAGCCAGCGGTGACGCCGTCAGCAGTCCCGAGACCGTCGAGGTCGCCTGCGGACCGCCATGCATCCCAAGAGCCAACGCGCTGGCGTCTGACGCCGGCCCGAGCATGCGGAACGGGTCGTCCAGCGCGGCCGCCAGCGCGTGTGCCGTGGGGTCCGCCGGGTGCGAAGCCAGCGGCGCGTGGGCGAGTCCGTGGCCGTGCGCGTGCGGGTGCGCAGGGTCCATGGCCGCCATGTTCTCCGAGTTGAATAACAGCCACGAGAACATGTCGCGGCTGGCGGCGCCCATCAACTCCATCTCCGCCGCCTCGGCCGCGCTCAGCTCGCCGCCCGGCCCAGTCGGTCCAGAGGGTCCAGAGCCGCCCGCTGCGGCCGCTAGCGCCGCCGTCGCCGGGCCAGTCGCCGGCATCGCGTCCTTCATCCGTCCGCAGGTCCGTCCGTCCGCAGGTCCGTCCACAGGTCCGTCCGCAGGTCCGCAAGGTTTGGTATTCAACCAGCAGCGGCGCGAAGAGCTCTGAGCTGCCGAGCAGCCCCCTCGGTTCTTCCGGATTGTTCTCCGATGCGGAGGCTGCTGCCACCGATTGGAGCGCCACACGCGGTGAGCCCGACTGGAGAACAACCGAGAGCTCCGTTTCAAGTTGACTGCACCGAATCTTTTGCGCGATTTCGATTGAAAGTGGGGACGGATGTTCACTTGAGCGAAGACTTGCGGTGACACAGTTGCCGTGACCTCGACGACGTGGCACTTTGGGGAGAGGCTAGGGGTTCCATGTAATCGCTGGGGGCGAGGCGTGTCATCATCGCCGAGTGGCGTCCCAATCGGAGTATCGTTGGCCTCTTACATTTTGATACCCATTATATATAATCTGTAGCGAGCGAAATATTGAAAAAGCACAGCCTTTATCTGACTTCATAAAACAAACAACCGCAATAATAAATACTTGATGATGGTCATAAACAGAGGACAGACTGCGCTCGCGGAAGGTGTCGTGAATCCGAAAGCCGTCTGCGCCATCCACGCCATGGCTCTGGGGGATCCCACGCGGTCGCTTTGATGGCTTGCGCCACGAGCGGAGGAGACCGATCGAGGAATGCACGCGCAAGTGTCGCCATCGAGTAGGAGGCCGACACGTACGTCTGGCGCACGCGCATGCGGAAGCCTTCGGGAGGAGGCGGATCAATGAAAGAACGCGTGGATGTGTGTTGCAAGCCGAGCAAAGCACGACACCACGAGCCAGCCGATGCCGTGGCGGGGCAAGAGGTTGCATGCCGTTGTCCGGCGTTATGCTCGAGTCTGCTTGGCGCCGGACGCAGTCATTCTTTGCGCATGATCCGCCCCCATGACCAGCACGGTGGTGGTGTAGCCATCATCGACGGCGGTGACGTGGCGCTCTGCAAGGCCGCGTCACCAATGCGGTCCGACTCGAGTCGCGTGTTGCAGCGCGTGCGCCACGCGGAGGCATCATCGAGCGTGAGATTCGGAGAGCCGTCGTTGATGATCACTGCGGACAGGAGCATGAGCTTGCAATGTCTGCAATGGATCTGCATATCCAGGATGGACGAACCATCTGCCGAAGCCGATTGAGAGACGACCCCGTTGGCCGCGAACCAATACGCTCACGGCTCCTGGAGCGACGCCGCGGCTCGCTGGAGCCTGGCGGCGTGGCTCGCTCAACGAGTGAGTGGCCATCCGGTCAGCGTTACGAGTGCAATGGCGTCCAGGACGTGAAGATGGCCCAGACGAGCTCGCGGACTCAACGGGCCCAAGGTCCTGCTGGACATGGGCCGCGGTGTGGTCTTGCCTCTTCCCAGGGCAAGTCGATCAAGCTGATCGACTTGCCGCCTCACGCACCGCGGCGTACGGCACCTACCCAGCAGAGGTACATTTCTAGCCGCCGCCCTCGAGCTGCGCGCGCAATGCTTCGGTTCCACCGCAACCAGCATCTTCCACCCTCTTTCAGCAGAAGACATGGCGCAAGACCGCGATCACTCCGGCAGCTTGCACGAGCGCCACGAGCAGTTCTCGTTCGCGTCGCTCGAGATGGTGGAAGACGCGGCTATCAAGGCGCTCGCGAAGATCTTCCACCTCGAAATGGAGTCCGTGACGGCCGACTCGCCGCTCCCTTCCAAGCGCTGCTAACTCATTGAGGAGCCACCGGTAGGAGCTGTAGACGCTGAAGCTGCGTCTCGATGGCGCGGAGAAGGTCGTCGACACTCGCGAGGCCGCCGTTGCCTGTGCTTCCACCACAGGCAGTCAGTCGGTCAGCGAGAGAGTCGGCGTGTGACATATAGAGCCTTGTGCACGGCAACTGAGGTGTTCTTGCTTGCGTACCGACGACGCCGCACGCGAGCTTCTTCTCGACGGGGGGGTCATCTTGTAGCCGGGCTCGCGCAGCACAGCGAGGTGTCTCGCGGTCAGCGGGTGGTTCCACATGTCCGTGCTCATCGTCGGCGCAAACAGGAACGGCTTGCTCACGATCCACGCTCGAGCGGTGCACGTCTGCCCAGCACCCACGCCGTTAGGCACATCCGCTCAGTCTGATTAGTGCTCGCGACGATCGATGGAGCCACCAGCAAGTTGTCGGCGAGTCCGTTCGCGAGCTTGCCCAGCGTGTTGGCGGACATGGGCGCCGCCACCATGACGTCCGCCCA
>JAADXY010000291.1:0-29514 GCA_023338065.1 Phytopythium montanum
CCCCCCCCCCCCCCCCCCCCCCACACACACACACCACTTTTCATGGTGTGGTTGCTCCTGTACTTTCTTATGGTCATTGGAGAAGCGTCGTTATCTCTGTCCATCAACTGCACTTTATAGTTTCAACTTTGCGGCACGCCGTGACGCTCTACGAGTCACTGGACGCCGACGCGCAGGTCACCAAGTCAAACCGCCACCACGCACACGTGATCCTGGTGACGGCGCTGCGCTCGGCCAAGAAGTACTGGCACATGCGAACGCGCATTCGACGACCTACGAGCTCGTTATGACGATTGCGCGCTTGCATGTAGAATGCGAAGTGCCACTAGAGTATTAAGTCGTCCAGACGCACGCGCGTCCATTCCTAGCAGCACCTGTGGGCAGTCAAGGCCCTCCTGTCGTGATATGGTGTACACTGCACGTGAAGCGCTAGTTCACGAATTGCACGTCAAGTATTTGTAAAGCAAATCAGAGGTCAACACATTGGTGCCATCTAAAGGATGAACTTCAACCTGTTGCAGTCACGGCGGTGAAAACACTCGTCTCCCTGTCTCGCCCACGTCTCGTTCAATCGAAAATATGCGTTCCAGGAAGAGCCACTATGCGCGTTGGATTCGGAAGGGGGGTTACCTTGAGATTCCTCCCAACGCGCACACCCAACCCAACCAGTACTCGCAGCAAGCTGCAGGAAATTCTGAGCAAACGCGTTTTTGACACGTTGAATTTGACGAGCTGCACGACGACAGTGATAACAAGTTGAGGTTTTGCGCGCGTCACACATTGCACACGTCACATGCCAGAATATTCACCCACCCACGCGAAATTTCACAACAGAAACGAAACTTTTCAGCCTCTCTTAGGTCGCACACGTTTCGAAACTGCCCGCCTATCGGCTTCTTGCTGGTAAATGGAGCGACGGTTCGCAAAGCGAGCGCTTCGGCTGCGGCTCACTCAAGCAAGATCTCACTCTGCAACACCTCAGCCTCTAGCCTCGCCATCCACGTCGCCGCCCCTCACAACCTCTACAAGCACCTCATGCGGGTTGAAGACCATGCCATTCTCGCAGGCAAGCGCAAGCGACGCACAACCAAGTGTCGTCACAGCAACGAGCCTATAAGTAGCCAAAGCAAGGAGCGTTGGCAGTCGTATGTGCGAAACTGCGCACAGGCACCCGGTGAAGCACGTGCCTTCTTCGGCATTTACCAAGCCGTGGTGCCGGCTAACGACTTGACCACCGAGGTCACCGACACGGACATGCACCCCACGACCAGCACGACGACGATCGCACCAATGGGGAAACGCCTCAGGTCGAACAGCAGCTGGTTCGATCGAGTTGCTCCAGCAGAGAAGAACGCTCTCGACGTCGCCTATGCGGACATCTTATACCAGACCGGGACTCCCTTCAACGTAGCAGACAACTCCGCTGTCACTGCGTTATTCAAGATTATCCGGCCGGCTTGGACACCGCCAAATCGACGTCAACTCTCCGGGACGCTGCTAGACGCCTCATTCTTTCGCCAGGTGGACCAGACTGCTGCCGCCCTTGATCGAGAGCCTCTCGTGGCACTTGTGACTGACGGGTGGTCGAACCTGAGGAACGACCACCTTGTGAACTACGTCGCTGTTCTTCCATACTCCGACAACCCACCAATCTTCTTGAAGAGCGACACGACCGGCGAGACAAAGCAGGTGGCTGAGAGCATCGCTGATGACATCGATGTCATCATTGACGAGATTGGCCACCATTGCGTCGCCGGTGTTGTCACGGACAACGCGGCCAATATGCAAGGCGCTTGGGCTCTGCTGAAGAAGCGCCATCCGACGCTCATTTACAATGGCTGCGCAGCACATACGTTCAATTTGCTGGTCAAGGACGTGCGCCTGGCGCCCGACATCGCGGCTGTGCTGGTGGACTGCCGCACGATCACCACGTTCGTCAAGTCTAGGACGGCAGTCGTTTCCAGCTTCAAGGCTATACTGACGACGCGGAAGGCAGAAAGCGCGATCGAGCACTCGCGCCGCCTCGTCCTCCCAGCGGACACGCGTTGGTACACGATTCACTCGTGTGTGAGGAGGGTCCTCGAGAACAAGGACGTGCTTCGGCAACTAGCCTCGCACCCTGTAGTGGACAACATCACCGGCCAGTCGAAGTCTTAGCGCGATGAGTTTGACAGACTGGTGACGGACCAGCGATTTTGGAGTCGAGTTGACAACCTGGAGACAATTCTCCGCCCCACCTCCACGATCATCAGAGAGCTGGAGGCGAACGGAGCACCTCTGTCTCGGGTCTATCAGAGCTCTCTCGACCTCCGCAAGATATGGGCAGCGGACGAGCAGCTGGTCGACCTGCTCGACGAGAGGTGGGCGTTCCTGCACACCGAGTCCATGGGCACGGCCTATCTGCTGGATCCAAGGACCTGAGCAGGTGAGAAGATGGTCGACAGCGACCCATTGGACACCATTCTGCAGATCCAGAGGTTTGCAATGGCGCTGAGCCCAAGTGCCAATGGCGTGGATGTCGCCAAAATCATCAGCAGCTTCACGGAGCACATGACCCACCTGACCGACACCGAAACAGCATCCGTGATGCTGCACAGCCCACGGATGTTCTGGAACGTGGCGAAGGGCAAGTATCCGCTTCTCGCCGCTGTGGCGAACGTTGTGTTTGCCATTCCGACATATCAGGCAGCAAGCGAGTGGGTCTGGAGTCTTTACGAGGTCATCGTAGCAAAATACGCAACAAGCTCAACACGGAGACGACGAGCAAGCTGGTGTACTAGGACGCCAACGCTCGCTCAAATCAGTGCAACATTGTCCAGCTTGTCGCTGGCGTCGCCAGTGAAGAAGGAGAAGAAGAGGGCTGAGGAGCCACGACACGCCTTCAATGCGCTTCCATTACTTTACAATTCGACTCAATACAAAAAAGCAAGTGCCTTGTGCAGTTCACAATATCTCGATGTAAAGTAAATGCACCACTTACAGGTTTTTGCCATCCCTAGTCTCCGTCGTACCTGGGCCAGGCTGGCGCTCGCGGCCGCTCTAGCTGGCGTATAGCCTCCACTACGCGTGTCGGAACCGCGTAATGTCACGTTCCAGCTTAACCGCTTCTGGTAGACAGAATGCAGACGTACGCGAGGTCGACCTAATACACCACGCTTGATCATCATCAATGTCACGTTCCAGCGAGCGTTTTCTACCGATGTGCCTGTCACCGAGAGCGTCGAGTCCGTGTACCAGAAGAAGACGCCTTTGGAGCACGTTCTGCTGCGTCCAGGCCTGTACATTGGCTCGGTGGAGCCCTTGAGGAAGCCCATGTGGGTGCCCAATCTCAACGCCAAGGACGTGACCATGCAGCAGCAGGCGCAGGCGTTCGAGTTCGTGCCTGCGCTGTACAAGATCTTCGGCGACCATGATTCATGGTCAACGCCGTGGACAACAAGGTGCGCGACTCGGGCCGCATGATGCGGCATCTGAACGTGGTGATCGAGTCCAAGGGCAAGGACAGCCGGCCGTGGATCTCGTTGCACAACGACGGCCGAGGCATCCCGATTCAGTTCCATTGGCGTGAACAAGTCTAGGTACCGGAGGTCGTGCTCGGCCAGCGGCTGACCATGATGGTGGGCCATGGAGTGGACGATGCGGCAGGCGGCGCGTACGTGTTACCATTGGCGCTGACAGCGGCGAGGAAGGCGCAGATCGAGGCGCAGACGTGGCAGAGAGTGATGGAGATGCTGGGCGTCGAGGTGGACAACGTCATGGTACGCACGCGCGCAGGCGGCCGCGCCGGCAGCTCTCTCGGCTTCCTCCGCTCTCTGCGCTCGCCCTCTCTTGCGGCGGTCGCACGGGAGGCACAGTGCTTGGCACATTTGAACCGATGCGACCTCTGTTTTTCGAGTAAGACAAGGGTGCGACGTCAGCACGCCCTCTTGCGGCTTCCGTTTAGCACCTGTCAGCGCGCTCTCTCTCTCTCTCCGCGTCTGTCCACGCGGTAGCCTCCACTCTGTTGCAGGTGTTGCGCAAGGTCATCGGCGGCCTTCTTCACGTGCCTGCGATCTCGGTGTCGGCGCGCAACTTCCATACGGACGCGTCCGACGTGGATTGCAGGAGCAGCATGATTGTCGATTCGATCCGATGTGATCGTCTTCAACCGGCCGTGAGCGTGGCATGTTGCAGTTTCCCGGCTGTCAGACCGGCAGACCGGCTCATCCGTTTTCTCGTCAGTCACGACGCGTTTTCCCGCGCCATCCGGTTGACGGCTGGTCGGCTTCCAAACCGCAAGTCATCCGCGCCTCTTGACCGGGAAAGTCGTCTACACAGGCAAGCGACCAGCGTCTCGCTGCGGGAAACCAGCGCCGGGACGACAGACAAAGCGCCGTCGCGCCGGCGTGTTAAACCGCGCGCTTCGCCCCGAAAGATCGAACGGGCGCCAGCCATCCCAACGTGATCCCATTTCGCTATTCGGCAGACGCCATCGAGCGTCCAGCGCACCGGACAATCAAGCACCGACAGCGAAGTCGGCCCGTGCTTTGAACGGTGCGCTTTGATCGCTAATGACGGACGGAGAGTGGGGCGGTCTGATTCCGGCCGGTGCGGCCACGATCCTCTCTCTCTCTCTCTCTCTCTCTCTCTCTCTCTCGGGGTGCTCTTGCCGGATTGACGCAGCGCGGTCTGGTGGCCAAGCATTCAGTAACTGAATCAGCTCGCTTGCCACTGGCGATCGTATCCAGCGAGCGATCGCGGGCCGCCTCGCCTTTGGAGGGAGGCGATTAGTCCGCCGCAACAGCGCTGCGGTTCACAGTCAAACAGCGCATTCATGCGCACGAGCCGACGACGCCGGCCGCTCCCACGCTGTTGCACCAGCAACCACGCAACTGTCAAATGGCCAATCAAGGGATCCATGAGAGGGACCGCCTCGCCACTCGCCGCCGCCACTTACCTCGGCTTTGATCGCTCAGCGGAATCTCCTCCAAGAGGCTGCGTCTGATGGGTAGTGGAGCGCCAAGAGCGCGCGCCAGCAGAGCTTGTAATGGTCTCGACTCTTCCGATCACAGGATGCGCCGTAGAGGACCAGCGGGCGAGTCGGACACGAAAAAGCTGAATGGGATTCGACACGCTCACAAGAATGGAAAGCCTCCGTTGTGTAGCAGCTCGCGACCACCACACAAGCCGCGAGACCACGGTGCATTGGTCGCCCCTCTCGGTCTGATCCCGACTGCCGGGGTAGGCAGGGGAGTCACCGCGCGCTGAGCTCGTTACCAACGCCTCGGACCCAGATTGAGACCGCACGAGATGGCGTGCGGGCCTCCGTGGCTCAACACGGAGGAAAAGGATCGCTCAGTCTTGCGCATGCTCAGTTGCAAACTGCAACTGCAGACTGCAAAAGGTCTTGGTGGTGGTGGCGATCAGCGACCAGTCTTCAAGCTTTCATTTTCGGTGGCGTTGCCCATGTGTGCGGAACCTCAAGTGCAGCCCCTCTTGATTGACCGGTCGAGGGCTCTTTCCCATACTGAAGCGGAGAGCTTCCAACGGACCACACCAGCGTTATGAAACTCGCACGCGCGTGCAGCTGTGGGATCATGATGCGCGTCGGTGGCGCAAAGCCTGAGCGACATCAGTTTCCAGTCGCCTGACTTCCGACCATGCGGCTCTCGCGCCAAGGCCAAGTGACGAGAGGGCAATGTATCAGGCGGGCACTCACGGCGCACGGCATCACTGATGTCCGCAGCTCTTGTCCAACACGGACAAGGTGCCGAAGTGGCGACCACGGCCGCCAGCCAGCGACCTGGCCCTCACGCTCTCGCCTCAGAGGTCAGGACTCCACATCCGCCGCGGCCATCTTGCGCATCCAGCGCTAGGGCCACGGTGCAAAAGGAGCGGGAGCGAACCCACTGTGCCTCGCGTCCGCCATCGAGCGGCTCACACGCCCAATCACCTCCAAGTCAGTCGGCTCCATGCTCGTCGTGCTTGCTCGGATCGAGGGGAGGCGGTGTGTGACGTGGCGGGTCTCACACTCGCGGTCGGTCGCCGAGTGCCGGCCGCGCGGCCCTTTTATCCCGGCAGGCGTCGCGGCCGGCCCTCCTCGCCTACCCACTCTCTCGCGCTCTTCAAGTCTCCTTCCTCCCTCCGATCCTCACCTCACCTCACCGGCCCTCGTCCATCTTCCATCCCATCAGCTTGCTCAGCATCAGATCAGCCGCTCTCCAGCCTGGACCGGCGGCCACAAAACACCTCGCTCACTTCTCGATCCACCTCGCCGCCAGCAACTCGCTCCGACCGAGACAATGGCAAGGATGGCAGCCTGGACGCGGCCGACTTCCGCCTGCAATCTCCGTCTTCGCCCGCGACCCACCCGCAGCGACAGCCGAACTCGCTGGCCGCCCGCCAGCGTTGCTGGCCTCGGCAACAACCCGCTTGGCGTCGACAGCGTGCACCAGACCGGGCCAGCGTACCGATCCAACAACGCCGGCGACGGGCCCGAGAAGACGCGCGACCGCAAGAGCTGGTTCCCGCGCTTCAAGTCCAACTGGCTCGGCACCTTCCGCTCCAAGCAAATGTTCCTCTGCTGCGAGTGCGCCGTGTCCTCCTCCTCTTCCTCCTCGTCTCCGCCCGGCATGCCAACACATGATCACCAGCAGTCGGCGGCCGCGAGGTACAAGGGCGCCGAGGGCAAGCACTGCCTGTGCGGCCGCGACCAGTGGCACCTGGCCAAGGCGATCGAGGAGGCCGAGTACAACCGGCGCATGGAGATCAGCAAGGCGCTCGGCGGCATGCGCTATGACGAGGCCGCCGTGCGCCTGCGGTCGCTCGGCATCCCCGAGACGGACGTCGACCGCATCCGCGACACGTTTGCGGCCAACTCGGCCGTCCTCTTGAGCCACGTGGACGGTCCGCAGCCCCGCCAGGCTCGTGGCGGGTCCGCCAAGCGCTCAAGGACATCCTCCGCCCCGGCCGGAGCCAATGCAAGCCGCCAAACCGAAGCGTACTCGTCGCCACTGTCGTCCACGTCGACGCTGTCCTCGTCCGCGTCGCCCACATCCATGGGCATGCCGATGGCCGTCTCGTACTCGTCCGCCGCGCACCAGCAGCACTACCAGCAGGCGGGCTACACGACTCACCAGGCCGTCAAGGACTACCCAACGCCGTACGCTAGCGGCGGCTACAGCCCGCTCAACGTCGACTACAGCAGCGGACACGGCGCCGGCCACGGCACGACCGCTGCAAGTTACGACCATTACGTGGCAGCCGCCTTCACGGACGAGGACGGCTTCGGCGAGCTGCTCCAAGGCATCCTCGAGGACGACCCGCGGCCTGCCAGCCACCGCCAGTTGCTGCCACCCAGGAGCGGAGCCTTCTCGGCGCTTGCAAGGCCTTCCCACGCGTTCCCTGGCGCTCCGCTTGGCTCTGAGCACGACCACGGAGCCGCCTACTACTCACACGGCCTCGGCCGAAGCCACGGCGCGGCGTACATCGAGGCTGCGGCGCCGATCATGCCGATAGCCAGCCGCTTCCTAGAGGTCCCGCCCTACAGCGCCGGCCGCCACACGCCGCCGTTCGTGCCTGTAGGCCCAGCCGTGGGCTCGACGACCTCGTCCTTCACGACGATCGTGTAGGTGGCTGTGCGCCGGAGGTGTTCCATGTCGTGCAGTGTCCGTGTCGGCCGTGCGTGAAGTAACAAGTAGCTAATATGAACGCGAGACGCGCGTTGCCATGAACGATCGCTTGGTTGTCGACAAATTACTTCAAGCACTCCATCAACTACGTTCATCAAAGGAATGCGCAACATCATGACCGGCAAATGCATGCATTTGTTGCTCATATTTCACGAGTTCTTCACAGAATTTCGCTTGTCGGCGGCACTTCATCATGGCCGACAAGTTGCGGTCACATCACACAGGGCGAGGCTGGATGCAGAACGAACGGGGGACAGCGGTCGGCCACACTACCAGACGAGCATGCGCACGAGGCGGCTCTCCTGTCCAGGCGTCTGGCGCCGCGCGACCATCTTGATGCTCTCGCTGTACAGGCAGGTGAGCAGCCCAGTCGCGCAGCCGATGAGCCACGGCACGTAGTCGACGGCGGCCGTGCCGAAGACCGACTGGACGCCGGGCACGTACACGACGATGATGACGATGAAGATCTCGATGGACGCGCCGTAGATGGTCACGGGGTTCTTGAACACGCTGTGCTTGGTCACGGACGTGCGGCGCGTCTTGCACATCCAGATGTGGAAGAACTGGCACACGATGAGCGCGACGTACCACGAGCCGCAGGCCTGGGCGAGCAGCTGCGTCTGCTGTTCCTCGTCAAAGCAGTCGCCGTCGGCCGTGCAGAACAGCTCGGCGCCCGTCTGCCAGTAGTCCGTCGAGCTCAGGAAGATGTCCGAGAAGGACACGCCGTTGCGCCAGAAGACGGCGCCGTACGCGAGCAGGCAGCCCGCGGCGTTCAGCATGCCGGCGACGACGTACGCGTAGATGAGCAGCGACGACGACATGAGCCGGTCCTTGTTCAGGTCGCGCGGCGGCCGCTTCATGATGTCGTTTTCGGCCGACTCGTACGCGAGCGAGATGGCCGGCCCGAGCTCCGTGCCCAAGTCGATACTCAGGATCTGCAGCGACGTCATGCCCGACGGCATGCCGAGCGCCAGGTTGAGGGCCACGGGAAGGATCTCGGGCCACAGGTGCGTCAGCGTGTACGCGATCGTCTTCTTGAGGTTGTCGAAGATGACGCGACCCTGCTCGATGCCGCGCACGATGGATGAGAAGTTGTCGTCCATGAGGATGATGTCGGCTGCCTGCCGCGCCACGTCGCTGCCGTTCAGCCCCATGGCGACGCCCACGTCCGCCTGCTTGAGCGCCGGCGCGTCGTTGACGCCGTCGCCCGTCACGCCGACGCACTCGCCGATCTCCTGGCTCGCCCGCACGATCTCGAGCTTATGCTGCGGCGTTGTACGCGCGAACACGACGGCCGGGAGCCGCAGGATGCTCTTCAGCTGCTCGTCCGAGATGTGGTCCAGCACGCCGCCGTGCACCACCGCAGCGCTGTACATGTCCAGCGACGTCGGCATACTGGAGCTCACACTAGGCGACGGTGTCAGCAGGTCCAGCACGAAGTCCGCTTCATCCAGCAGTCCGATTTCCATGGCGATCGCGCGGCCAGTCAGCGGATGATCACCAGTCACCATGAACACCTTGACGCCCGCGTCCTTGCACTTGGCGATCGCCTCCGGCACGTCGTCACGCGGCGGGTCCATGATGGCCACGAGGCCGACAAAGCACAGCGAGTCGACGGGGAAGTTGCTCTCCTCCTCGGAGAACTTGGGATTCTCCGGGGCGGCAAAACGTCGCGTCGCCAGCGCCAACACACGCCGGCCGCTGCTGCCGAAGAGCTCGTACGCCTCGGTGAACTCGCGGAGGAACTCGTCCGTCATGGGAACTTCAGCGCCAGAAGCCGTCAAGCAGGTCGAGCAGCGCTTGACGACCACCTCAGGCGCTCCCTTCATGAACACGTCGAAGCTGCCGCGCGAGTCCTTCTCGCCCGGAGACGGCACGACCACGAGCTGCCACTTGTTGGTCGAGTTGAACGGGATCTCGAACACCAGCGGGTACTCTGCGCGCGCCACGTCCGACGAGTACAGCTGGTCGGCGAAGCGCAGCAGCGCAATATCGGACGGGTTGCCAGTGTACTGGCGCTTGCCGATGAAGCTACGGCGCTCGCGCATGGACGCGCCGCTGCGGCGACTGGCACTGAGTCGAGGGCCTCCGACTCCAATCTGGTCCTTCTTGCTACCCACCGAGTCCCTAAGAGCAGCAGCGGGCATGCCACTCCCTGTGTGTGTCGCTTCGGGAGCCGCGCGGTTGCACAGCGCGGCGCCGCGGAAGAGCAGCGTCTTGGGCGTGTTCCCACCCAGATAGTCCGTCTTGTCGTCCAGCTCGATGACGTGGTGCTCGCTCGATGGATGGGCAGCGAACGCGCCGCCCGCCCACGTGTCCGTGACGGTCATGACGTTCTTGGTGAGCGTGCCCGTCTTGTCGGTCGCGATGAGCGAGATGCTGCCGAGCGTCTCGACGCAGTCCAGGCGCTTGACGAAGATGTTGCGCTCGGCCATGCGGCTCGCCGTGATGGTGAGCAGCGACGTGACGGACGCCGGCAGGCCCTGCGGCACGTTGGCCACGATGATGACGAGGAAGCCGTTGACGAACGTCGTGATCACGTCCTTGCCCTTCATGCGGATGACGCCGACGGCGAACAGCACGCTGGCCATGGCTAGCGCGAGCACGCTGATGAAGCGCACGAACGCCTTGACCTCGCGCTGCATGTTGGTCTCGCGCACAGTGGTGGAGCTGGCGAGCTTGGCGATGCGGCCGATGACGGTGCGGTCGCCGACCGACAGCACGAGCCCGAGCGCCGAGCCGTCGAAGCACAGCGAGCCGTTGAACGCCACGTTCTTGCACTCGAGCGGCGCCACGGAGGCATCCTGCGCGTCCGCCACCATGGTGATGAGCTCCGACTCGCCCGTGAGCGACGAGTTCTCGACCTTGAGGCTGCTGCAGAGCAGGATGCGCACGTCCGCCGGCACCTTGTCGCCGTTGCGCACCCAGACGAGGTCGCCGACGACGAGTTCCTCGGCCGGGATGATCAGGTTGGACCCGTCGCGCACGACGGTGCACTGCAGCGGCAGCATGTTCTTGAACGAGTCCATCACCTTGCTCGTCGACCGCGCCTGCATGAACGTGATGGTGCACGTGACGATCACGATGGCGAAGAGCACGAGCGACAGGTACAGGTTGAGCATCACGGACGTGTCGATCAGGTACGCGATCAAGCTCAGCACTCCCGCGATGGTCAGCAACACCATGAACATGTCGAGGAACTGCTGCAGGAACAGGATGTAGTTCGGGATGCGCTCGGGCGGCGTCAGCCGGTTGTAGCCGCACACTTCGCGCACCTCGTCCACGTCAGAGCTTGACAGCCCGCCGCTGTGCTCCAGACTGGCCGTCGAGATGCGGCTGAGCGGCGAGCGCGCCGCCACCTCGTCCACTTCAACGTACGCCTGCCAGTAGCGGCCGTCGTCCTTGTCTTCGGGGTCGGCGGAGGACGCGTCGGGTCTCGGCGTCACCGGCATGGCCACGAACTCGGTGTGCTTGGGGTCCGCCATGGTGGCGACGTGGGCAGAGCGAGAGGCTTGGAGGCTTGGAGGCTTGGAGGCTTGGAGGATTGGAGGCTTGGAGGCTTGGAGGCTTGGAGGATTGGAGGCCTGGACGGTCGGTGGCGGTGGTGGTATCTTGCTCAGGTGGGTGCAAATTGCGGAATGAGCACTCTGGAGCGGGGCGGCTCGAGTCCCGGACCATGGTGGCGGGGGATTGCACAGCACAAAGGGGCCGCCGCGAGTGGGTGGCGTCCGAGCCGTTGGGAGAAGAGGGAGAGGAGGAGGAAGCGGCGGTCGTACGGCGCTGTCCAGATATTTGCGCGTGAGTATGGCGGTGTGGGAGGCGCGTCGTACGGCATTGCACGCTTTCCAGCGACGCCTGGCGCCTCCAGCTCGGCGCGGGTGGTTTTCCCCTCCTAATGCGCGAGTATGGGGCTGATGCGCGGGTGGTTTTCCCCTCCCGGGCAATGGATCAGAGTCCTGGAGGCTGTTGCACGGAGCTCGAAGGGCGGCAGGCAGTGAACGCGGGTGTGCGGGTGCTTGGCGGACTTCTTGCCGCACTTCGGGCGGTCTGTAGACGCACTGGGGGCGTCCGCAGCGCCGCCGTCTCACCGCCAGCGGCGCGTCGTTGCGCGGTAACTCGCATTGTGAGGTGACCCGCTGGGGTATCGCGATGGGCGATCAACATGGCGAAATAACCGGGCGGAGAGGTCATCCCTCCCGACTTGCTTGTGCATTGAACTCCGGGAGGGATGACCTCCCCCGTCTTTTGGCAACTGGTCGGCTTGCGACAGCGGGTGAGTCGTAGGGATGGGCGAGATCGAGATTCAAAAATATACGTTTGACAGTCCGGTAGTATCCGGAACTGGACGCTATACACTTCGGAGCAGGTGTTTCCGTTTACAAACTCCAAGTCTATTATTTCTCAGAAATATCTGAGTATTCAGCAAAACCTGAGGCTCATCAGGTCCTGGTGAGTGGCATGGCACATCCAGCAAGCAGCAGCTCATCCTGCACGTCAAGATGCTGCTCGTGCGCGCGCTCCCTTTGCGTCCGGCGGCGGCGCGCGCCTTGTCCACGGCTTCTCTTCCGAGCCACCACAGCGTCAAGGTGTCCGTGTCTGACGACGTGCAGCTGCACGCGCTCGTGCCAGTCGCTGGCGTCGCGGACAACAAGCCGCCAGTCGTGTGTCTTCCCTCAGCCTTCGGTGCGTTTTGTCGGCCTTGCAGCGCGTCTCGCCGGCTCTGACAGCTGCCCGCACGCACAGGTGGCGTGCGCGAGGACTTTGCGCGGCAGTTCGAGGCGCTCGGCGCGTCCTACGCGCTTGTGGGCGTCGACCCGCGCGGCTATGGCCAGTCTCGCCCTCCGCGCCGCGACTTTCCTTCGCGCTACTTTGAGCGCGACGCCGACGACGTACTGCGCGTGGCGGACCAGCTAGGCCTGGACAAGGTGCGTGTTGGTCGCACCAGCGGTTTATATGCCGGCTGGACGGCCTGACTGACGGTGTGATGGTCCGGTAGTTCGCGCTGCTCGGATGGAGCGCTGGTGCCAACACGAGCGCCGTGCTCGCCGGCAAGTTCCCGGATCGCGTCTCCCGCCTCGTGCTCGTCGCCGGCAACGTACGACCGTAACACAACTTGGTCTGTAGCTGAGCTTGGTATAGTGGTTTGTTGACGTCACTGTTCATGCGGTGGTGCCAGGCGTTCGTGGGCGACGAAGACGCCGAGGTGTTCGACAAGGTCGAAGACGTGTCCAAGTGGTCGCGAGCTCAACGGGAGCGCAGTGAAGCCATCTACGGCGCCGAGGAACTACAAACGGGCTGGTCGGGTGCGTAGCCGTCTCTTTTCCATACTAAAACTAGTAGAACGACAAGAAGTGACGCTGGAGACCGGTGATTGACGCCTCCTGCCTGCTTGTCCAGCCATGTGCGACGCGCTGCGCGGTATCTACGAGCACGAGGCGGGCGACTTGTACTGCGAGTGGCTGCCGCGCATCCGGTGCAAGACGCTCGTGGTGTCCGGCGGCAGGGACAAGATGGTCGCGGGCTTCCACGGCGAGTACCTGAGCGAGCGCATCGCGCACTCGCGGCTGCACGTCGTGCCTGAGGGCCGCCACGACCTCGTCATCGCGTGCTCGGAAGAGTTCAACGCGCTGCTGGACGCCTTCCTGCACGAGCCGGACGACAAGCTGACCCAGAGCCGCGAGTTCGTCGCCGTGCCCGCCAAGAAGTAGATAGACCGACTCCTTTGGCTCCATGGCCCAGGTAGATGGATGATCAATGGACATCGTTGACGTCTATTGCTCCTTGCGAGCGACAAACACAAGTAACTTACCACACACTTGCGCATCAAGCCTTCTCGTCGGCTTGGACGCGTGGAGACTGCAGCCGGCGCCGACGCACTGCAGGCGCCGCCTGCTTCTCCTCCAGCTCGTCGCCGGACGACAGCGACAGCTCCGACGACGCGGTGGCCTCTTCCTTCTCGGTCGACGGCTGGCGCTTGGCCTGCTCCTCGTCATCTTCGCCGACGAACACGGCCTCGTGCTCGACAATGCCGGCCGCTTCTCCCCTCAGCTCGCTCGCCAAGTCCTCCGACTCTCCGATCGCCTCTTCGTCCGCTGCAACCATGTCTTCAGCCAGTAGCACATCACCAAGCGCCGGGTCCAGCACGAGCTTCTGCGCCATGAACAGACTCGCGTCGCGGTTCCCCCAGTAGATGACGTGCGCCGTGAGCGCGAACAGGTACTCGTTCGCGATCTCGATCTCGTTCTCCTGCAGCGAGTAGTCCACGGGCAGACCTTCACACAGCCGGCCATACACGTCCACGTCCCGCGTCTCGTCGTCCGCGGCTTGACCAAGACTCGAGCGCGACCGTCGGCGCTGCTTGGCCGCCGCCACACTCTGACTGCGCGCCTCGCTCGTCAACGCCAACACATCAGCGAGCGGGGACAGCAGCGCGCTGGAGCGTGGGCCCGGCTGGATGACCGCGTGCTCTTCAACTAGTCCGATGCTGTGAGCAGCGTGGGCCACGTCGAACTCGAAATCGCGCCGCCACTGCCTTAGCGTCTGCCACATGGCGCGGAACGAGTTACGCAGCTGGTACTGGAAGCGCAGCTTGCCCTCGAACGTGCGGATGATGGCGGCCTTGGAGTTCGCACGCGCCGGGTTCACGATCGGCTCGATGCGGTACGCCACCGGGTCGTACGGGTGGTAAATGTTGAACAGCCGCTTGCACATGGGGAGCGCGAAGTTCCGGTCGATCTTCTGCCCGCGCACGTTCAGGAACAGACCGACGGGCGAGCCGAAGCAGAACAGGTTCTCCACGTCGAACATGAGTCGAGGCACGTATACGAGCGTCCGTGGTCGTGGCGCGTCCCGACGCTTCCTGCGCTTGCCGCTCATGTGGTTCGAGCTGCTGCGGCGAGGCAAGGCCGTCGCTGGCTTCCGCTGGGCCTCAGTGTCAGTTATCGCGGCTTCCTGCATCTCGTCAACGCCGACGCTGCTCTCGTCGTCCGTGTCCACGTTCCCGCTGCTGCCGTCCGGGGTCGGCATCTCGCCATTCTTGTCCAGGAACACGCTCTGGTGATTCAGAATGTCGAAGGCGATGATCGAGCCGAGCGAGTGCGCGACGATCGACACCTTCTTCCCCCTCCCGTCCTGCCAACTCGGGTGGCGAGCGCGGAACAGCTCCACCACGCGGTTCATCTCGTTCGCCACCTCGTTCAGGATGACCTCGTGGAAGATGGGCGACATGAACAGCAGCACGTCCAACACCGTGTCATTCGCGAGCTCGCGCAGCTTAGGGATGGCCGGCAGCGTCACGTCTCGGATCAAGCCGTCCAGGTCCTCCATGTGCAGCTTCGAGTGCCATTCGATCGGCAAGAACTCGACGTGCTGCTCCTGCTTGAGCGCCGACAAGTGCGTCGAGCTCCGCGCCTCGCGGTGCAGCGTGCGCAGGTTCGTCGCGCAGTCGATGATTGACCGCAGCGTCACCACGTTGATTACGTCGATCGTCTTGAGCGCGTCACCGATGCCGTGCACAATCAGCACCAGGTGGTCCACGTCCTGCTTGACGTCCGCGTCGTCGTCTTCACTAGCGCCAGCGCTGCCGTCCGCTACTGATGAGCCATCCGCAGTGGTCCGCATCGCCTCTTGCCAGCGCTGAAGCGCCACGGCGTCGTGGCGAATGCGCGGGTCGCCGCGGTACACGCGCCGCTTGCTCGTGAACGGCGTTGTACCAGCCAGCAAGCGCGTGTACTGCACCATGTCGTGCGGGCCCTTGAACTCGACCAAGTCGCCGTCGATCGGCACGCTCAGCGTGCACTGCTTGTCGATGTCGGCCTGTGGGATCGGTCTAGCACCACCGAACCAGCCGCGGTTGCGCGGCTTCTTGGACTCGACCTCGAACACGCGCTGCTGCTCCTTCGGGTAGTACGCTAGGTAGTACGTGAACGCGTCCTCCAGGGCAAGTGCGGCTTCGGGCGTGTATGGCGCGAGGCCGTAGTTGCGCTGCGCGTAGAGCCACACGGCGCGGTAGACCTGGATCTGCTCGAGCTCCAGCCAGTAGATGGGCGTCATCTTCATGGTCTCGAGGCACACTTCGTGTCGGCCTTCATCCACCAGCACGACGCTGGAAGGAGGTGCGAGAGGGCCACCGCCGGCCAGACTGCCGTGCTGGTGGACCCACCGAGCCTTCTCCTGCTGGTACCAGCGGAACTTGCGCTCCAGGCGACGGGTCTCGTGCGCCGGGAACTCGATCCACCCCCCGCGGATGCTGCTTCCGTTCGCGGCTGCACCACTTCCGCTGCTGTTGGCACCTGCCGATTGCATCGAGTTGACTGTTGTGCTTCCAAGCCCATGTCCGCTGGTACCACTTGGGATCAGTTGTCCGTTCCCGCTCGTCACGTCCAGCTTGCGGTAGAACCAGACCGGGAACGCGGCGGCTTCCTGTTCCTCTAGCGCCATCGCCAGCGCCGCGTTCGTTTCTGTTTGCTCGTCGCGGTTCACAGGAACGCCGCCGCCGTCCGGGAAGGTCTGCAGCAGGTCCGAGTAGAGCATCTCGTTCTGGAGCTTGATGGACGCCATGAACTCGTAGAGCTTGTAGAAGGACGCGAGCGTACGGCGGCGCTGGTCGACGCTGTGCACGACCTCGTCTCGTCGGCGGCGCGAGAGGCGCTCGTACGGCCCTCGGCCCAGGATGTTCCACTGCACCATGCTCCAGCGCTCCTCCAGCACTTCTGTAGCCGAGTACATGTAGTCCACGACGGCTTGAACCCGCGAGGTGGACACGTCGAGCAGCAGGTCGGTGCGCAGCTCGATCTCCTCGCGGGACGGGAAGACCAGCTGCGTGGGCAGGATGACCATGTACCGCGCGACGCTCTCAGCAGCGCCAAGCGGCGGCAGCACGAGGTGGCGCAGCAGGAAGCGGCGGCGCATGGCGTTCTTAGCCACGAAGTACAGCTCGGGCAGCTCGTCGCTCGCCACAAAGTGCGCCACACCCTCGACGGCCTGCAGCACCGGCACAACGACGTGCGCACGCACGGGAGCGAGCGGTCCGGGAAGTGGAGCCGTCTCCGCCGCCAGCTTGACGCGGAAGAAGACCGTGCGGCCGGCGCGAGTCGCCGACAGTCGCAGCGCCACAAAACGCTCGTGCGTGCCACTCACGGCGCCGGCCAGCTGGTCCCGGACGCCTACCGCCGCGCGCTTGACTAAGTCCGGCGCCTTGCGCTGCATCGTGCGCGCGATCTGCGCCGCCAGCGCCGACAGAAACGGCAGCGGCGTGTACACTATCCAGCCGCCGTAGCCGTGTCCGTAGCCGTCCGACCGCTCCTGCATGTCCCGCTGCGCGTCGCGCACCATCTCGGCCACATGGTACATGGCGGACGGTCGGTCGCTAAGCTCAAGTGTGGTCGGCCTTCTTTCTTCTCCTCGGAGTGCGGGAAACACGCGGCGATCCGGATGCGGAAAGGACGGGGACGATTGGTCCGCCCTGCGCTCTTCCAAGCGTCGGAGCGCCGCAATGCGACAGCCTCAGCTACTCGTGGACGCGCTGGTCTGCTCCGCCCGCCGTCAACTGGCCGTCAACTGGCCGGTTATGGCGCTGGGTAGCCGGCGTTGGGCGAGGAAGGCCGTCACTTTCGCCGCCTTCTTCACGTCGTTCGAGGATCTGAGACGAATGCGAACTGCTTGGATGACGAGGAAGGGTAACCCAAGCGCCTCAGAGTTACCCTCACGAGTTACTTTTCGCGCAGTCCGACGTGCAGAAACGGTGCCGGTTACGATCATGCAAGCGAAAAACACTGTGTTCGTGTAAATTCATTTACACGGGCTCTATTGGAGCTTTATTTTCGACAGTTACTTATCATTTGATGACGCATATTATTTAGTACAGGAATTGAACATCGATTCCAAAGAGTCCGATCCGAGAACTGTGATCGATGGCCATGCTGGCGGCTGGATGGGGCAGTCGCGGGCGGTTCACGGCGGCTGCGGCTGGGCTCCAACCATGGCGGAAGGCACCACCTGCTCTCGCACGCCCGTGCGCTACGTCTCTCGCGTCCGCGGCGTATGAGCGCGCTGTCGTCGAGAGTAACCACCGCGGCCACCTCAGCGTCATCACCTCGGACAGCGTCGGCAAAACCCGCGTCGTCTCCGAGCGCGCGCGGTGGCTCATGGGGAACAGCGAGCCTGGAGATACCGTGGACCACAGGCGCGTATTGGTGCTGACGGGCAGTGGCGTGGAGAGCGGCGTGCGCGCGCAGCTGGCGGAGACGGAGGCGTTCTACGCACTCGAACGTCAGGGCCACGGCATCTATAGCGTGCGCGAGTTCTGCCGGCTCATGCTGGAGGAGACCGGTCAAGACCAGGCACGTAGTAATGCGCGCGTATGTCTGTAGTGGTGTGGCAGCTGACGGGGGCGCTTGGATACCTGCAGCGCGTGCTCGGGCGGCACAAGCTGGCAGCGTTCTTGCTGCACCACCGGAAGGAGCTGCCGTTCGGCCGGCTGCACAAAGGAGACGCGACGGCGCCGCTGCAGCAGAACCGGCACGTGCGGGATCTGCTGCAGCTCTTCCAGCTGCTGGAGGCGCACGGCGTGACGCCTGCGACGTACTTGAGCGACGCGCTTGAGCGTCAGGACGATGCACTAAGTATCGAGCTGGCGAGGACGTACGGCGTCTACCACGAACTGCTGGCAAAGCACGGCGTCACGACCTGGGACGGAGTGGTGACGGAGCTCTTGGCTCTCTGCTCCGGTGACGACGCATTCGTTGACTCGCTGCTGAGAGGGTACACGGACATTGTGGTCGACGACGTGCAGAGCCTGACGCCCGCCATGGTGCAGCTGGTCGCCAAGCTCTGCGGCCACGCCTCTATCGAGTCCATCACGAGCGTAAGTCGTGTGCTAGACCCGTCCCAGCCATGTCCACGTACTCAGCAGCTCGAGGAGATCCTATCCAGTAGCACTGGTACCGAGACGCGGCAGCAGGTTCTACTGACTGCTGAGCTCGTTGACGGCCGTAGATCGGACCTCCAAGCGCTCTCCCAATTACTATGGAGACCCGACATGAGCCGGAAAAGGCGGGCGACGGGCACGGAATCGGTGTTGCCGGCATCAGACGCTCTTCAGTGCGTTGTGTTCACGACCGTGACGGAGGAAGAACTCGGCATTGGCCGCCTGCTGCACGACAAGGTACAGAGCGGAGCTGTGACGCTGAAGGAGGTCGCGATAATGGCTCCAACGATCCCGGACGCCCGACGCATTGCGCTCTCACTTCGAGCGCAGGGCTTCCCCGTTCAAGTGGCGAACGGACCAGGCGCGTTACCAGTACAGTCAGCGACCGACTCGGGCGTCGCGAACTTGTTCGACGAGCCGATCGCGAGCGCCGTCTTCTCGCTGCTTGTGTCACTGAGCAACCCGAGCGACTCGCGGCACCTGTACAACGTACTGCGGTCCGACTTGTTCGCGTTCCCAGCCGAGCTGCTGTCGCGGCTGATGGAGAAGGAGCGACGCAGTCACGTCGACCTGTTCACAGTGCTCGAGGCGTTCGTGGCCTCCAAAGGGTCATCGCTATACCCCGAGGAGGATTCTTCGAGTGACAATAGAGAGCTGACGGAACGTGAAGCCAAGACCCACACCGTTGAAGCTGGACTGGCGACGGCGACGGCGTTCGTGAAGCTCATGAAGTCGCTTCGCGCGGTGTGTCACTCGCGATCTACACAAGAAATCGTCCACATGTTCCTCGAAGAAACCGGTACGCTCGCAAAGTCATGGAGGTCTCGACATCGTTCTCTAATGGTGATTGTGTGTTGATCAATCGACCCTCAGGCCGAATGGAGTCGTTGCTTGACCCTGGAAGCACTGAAGAAGAGCATGAAGCCATTGTACTCGCCGAGTTCCTGCGCGAACTCGAAGGAGTGCAGCGGATCGTGCAGAGCGTGCACGTCCCCCTGGTTGTCCCGTACCTGATGGAGCTGCGCGACTCGAACCGATCAAGAGGCTCAACACAAAGCCCCACACCCGTCAAGGCTGAAGCATCCAATCACGAAGGCGAGGTGCTCCACGACGAAGCCATCCGCGTGCTGCCTCTGACGCTGGCGTCTTTGGAGGCACTGGCCAGCTCCAACACAGTGTCCCTGCTCGTGCTCATGTCGATGCGGGACAGCAAGTTCCCTGGTCGAATGCGTCGAGTGACGCTCCCGCTCCCGTACAGTCTCCTGAGCACTCCGTTCCCTATCCAGACCCGCGACGAGCACATTGAGCGCTGTGAGCAGCTGGCAGCGTTCGCGATGACCATTCCAAGGGACCAAGTTGTGCTGTCGTTCGCGTCGGTGGTAACGTCTGGGCCATCAACAGGTTCACACAGCGGGACACCAGCGTCCAAGCTCAAGACCGAGCAGATCAGTCGCGTTTTCCATTCAGTCTGGCAGGACCCGCCAGTGTCCAAGCTGAGCGACGACAACAAGCACAGCGACGATGATGACGCAAGAGCTGCACCCCTGAGCGTTGTCCCTGCTTCAGCTCCGACCGTGAAGTACAACCCGTCGCACGTGTCGTACACGCAGGTGTCCGAGTACCTGCGTTGCCCGTACCGCTACTACCTCTCTCGAGTCATGAAGCTGCCTGGCGAGGTCTCGACTGCCATGGTGTACGGCCGGGTCCTCCACGAAGCGGTCGCCGAGTTCGCGTCTTCGCTCGTCAGCGAAAGCGACAGTGTGATAACCGAAGAGCAGTATGCGGCGGCTGAGAAGCGAGCACTGGCCATGTTTGCCGACTCGTGGAGCGACAACCAAGACGACGCGCTCTTTTCCTCTACCGACCACGAGCGCGAGCTGTACGAGCAAGGTGTGCTCGCGTTGGAGGCGTTCTTCCAAGCCCACAAGCGCGAGAGCCCGCGGGTTCTCCACGTCGAGCATCCATTCTCTGTTTTCGTCCCTGAAGCTGACGTGGAGCTCCGTGGAGTGTGGGATCGGATCGATGAAGTCGACAGTCCGAGCCACGACACTTGCCACCGCGTCATCAAGGAGTTCAAGTCGAACATGAGCGGCGCGGCGCGAGATATGGGCAAGCAGGCTCGCGACAGTTTGCAGCTCAAGATGTACATGTACGCGTTCGAGCGCGTCTTCGGCTCGCTGGCGTTCGGCGCGGCGCTGCAGATCATTGGCGGCGACGACAAGAGCAACGCCGCGGGTTTCATCACTTCGTCGGCTTCGAGTGCGCAAGAAGCGGTCGAGTCGATCGTGGAGGCTGTTAGCGGCATGAGGGCCGGGCAGTTCGCTCCTCGGCCGGGATTCATGGAGTGCGCTTTCTGTCCGTACGCGTCGTCAGCATGTAGAGCCGCGGGGAATGTCGGGACGTAGAGAAACATGCAAAACGAATTGAGCGTTACGCAGCAGCGGTGTCAGATGGGTCCAGCGCTGGAGAAGTAGACGGACGGACCGGAGAACTTGGCGACACAGTAGGGAGCAGCGTCGATGACTCTAGAGGCGGAGCGATAGCTGTCTGTGGCTGGTCCGGAGCTGTTGGCGCCTTGTCCTCATTGAGCGTCAGCTGCAGCTCCGGGAAGGCCGAGGCCTCCTCGATGGTCAGCGACGACAGGCAGCCGTCGTCTCGGAGCCTTCGCGCGTCTTCAAGGCCGGTCTCAGTGGCCGCCGCAGGCTTCTCCTCGGGCAGCGTGAGCATCGCGTCGGCGCTCGAAATGGCGTCGCTCACGACCGCTGGGTCTGCCACCGCTGTCACTGAAGCGGGGGGCTCGACCGTCGCCGGAGGTTCGCCATCGCTCTCGGTCGCGTCGTCGCTGGTGCCGACGGCGTGGCTGTCCACCTGCCGCCGCGCGAGTCTGCGCCACTCGGAAAGCAGCTGCTGGATGCGGCGCACGCTGAGCGGCAGCCCAAACTCGCGCTTAATCTGCTCGGCGCTCTTGCTGGTGGCCAGCGCTTCCAGGTCGACGCGCAAAGCCTCGCTCAGCCGCCGCGCATCCTCCTCCTCACCGCCATTGTCCTCTCCCAGTTGGCTTGGCTGGTTCTGGATCTGTTGTTGCTGGTCGCGGGCTACGGCGGGCGGTGGTGGCCGGCGGAAGAGCGCCACGTACAGGCGGCGCTCGTCCTCGCTCGAGAGCGCGCGCTTGCGGCCGCTGCGCTTGAGACGCCCATACTGCGCCGGCGCGCGCAGGAAGTTGAGCACCACCGTCTTGCTGCGCGCTAACTTTTTGGCGATCTCGCGCCCGCTCGCGCCTGCGCGATGCAGCTCGGCGATCGCCTCGCGCTCCGCGAGCGACAGCACCCGGCCCTTGGGCATGTTGTCCGTTGTCCAGGTGTGCGTTTTGCTGGTCTGGGAGGTCTTACAATTCCCGAGTGAGCGCGTTAGACTCATTTTAAATGGTGTCGCAATTCCTCACACCGCACCAAGAAAACGGTTCGTGGTACCATAAACGGAGTGTTGGTCGTCGCCGGTTTCCCTTTTGAGAAAGGCACTTCAACTCAAATTCAAACTCGTGCACTTTCCCCTTTGCGATGTCGGGAGCAAGCGACTGCTCCCCGGACGCGTCGACGGCCGCGATGCCAACGAATTCCCAGGTGCCCAAGGGCATGGAGGGTTTCTGCGGGCCGTCGGTGGTGTGGGAGACGTCGCTGCTGCCTCTGCCGAGTGCCAGGCCACCGCCGAGCGTCGTTTCGCCGCCCAAGAAGACGCTGGCGCTGCAGCAAGAGATGTGAGAGCGCCCGAGAGTGATATTTCCCAAGCGTATGCATGGTGTATTGACGACAGTGTGGTGGTATGCATGGCGACAGTGTAGCGCTGACGAGGGCGTTGGAGGCGGTGGACGCGCAGCGACAGCAGCTGATCGCCAAGAGCACCAGCAACCCGACCCTAAGGCCGCATTCTCCACTTGCACCGCTTCATTTTCCTGCTTCACCACCGCGACCAACCGAATCAGTAGGCTGCAATTGTTTCTGCTGTTGCAACTTGAAGCATTTACTAACAAACGTCGTTATATCGACAACTCGCGCCAGTCTCCCTTACGACCGATAGCCGCCGCGTTCGCGGACATTGCGCTCTGCATCTGCGGAGACGAGATTCGATCCGGGAGCTTGCGAGTACATCGACAGAGCGAGTGTCCCCTTCGAGTGGTCAGGTGCATTTTTCCGGGATGCAACGAGTCTTTCCCAGCGAATCGGCGCTCCGACCATGAAGAGACCGAGTGCGCTTATGCTCGTCGAACAAGAAAGCTGCTGCTGAAGCGAGAAGACGGCGACACACTGGTGCAGTGCGAGATCTGCGGCGATACCAGTCTGGCTCTCCAGAAGCGCCACCTCCAGAGGCACCAGCTGTACATGTGCGAGAAGCGCTCCATCCCGTGCCGGTTTGCCGAGTGGGGATGCTCCACTAAGTTCCCACGGAGCGAAAAGGAGCTTCACGAAGCGAACGACTGTGTCGTAGCAGAGCGGCGACGGAAGATCGCTGCTGCGGCCGAGACGGTCAACGAAGAAATCGTGTGTGAGTGGTGCGAGCAAAGGGTCAAGAAGCGGCACCTGACCGACCACCAAGAAGAAGAGTGCCTTGAGCGCGAGCGACCATGCCCCAACGCTGTCAACGGCTGCAAAGAGTGGGTACCCGTCGGTAAGTTTGACGAGCACATGCAAAAGGAATGTTCGGTGACGCTCGAGCGGAACGAGCTTGCTGCTCGAGCGCGAGAGAAGAACACACCTGTGGTATGTGAAGAGTGCGGATCCATGGTCAAGGTGCGCCGTCTGGATCGGCATCGACGCGAAGAGTGCATCAGCCGGGTGGTTCCCTGCAAGAATGCGGCTCACGGGTGCAAGGCTCGGCTTCGTTGGCGCGATCGCCACTTGCATGAAGACTTCATGTCGTTGTCTCGCGACCGCAGCATGCTTCAGTTCAAGACCGGCGGAGACGCGTCCATTCTGCTCAACCAAGAGAGTCGAGCTGGCAACGGAAGCGACATCGCTCCGCCTTGGACTGCCGAATACTTCCTCTGGCTAGCTGACCCTCAAGATGAAGTACTGTCGCTCCTGCGAGCAAGCCTAAGCCACATGGAGGTCGTCGTGATGAACCAACGCGAGAACTTGCGGTGGCAAGACGTGTCCAAGCGCTGCAAGAAGAAGCTGAAAGAGCTCAAGAACTCGAGGAAGCAGCGGCAGGAACCCGGCAGCCGAGGGACTCCTCCAGGCAAGCCCGAGAGCGCCACGACCTCCGCCAAAGAGCTCGCGGAGGAGTTCAACGAGGCGGAGAATGGACTCATTGCGACGCAGAAGGCGATGGTACTGGCGAAAGGCTGGGTGCAACTCAACGTGACTGAAGCAAACCGAATCCTACAAATGGACGTTGCCGACCAAGGAGTCAAGCAAGCTGTTCGAGATGCAATTGCGTCACAGGCGGTGGAAGTGCTTGCGGGGAAGCCCGTGCTCGAGGAGCTACTTCAGCCATCCGAGATTGCGATGCTTAGCAACGTCGAAGAATGGGCTCAACACTTCGTCTCGGCAAGTAACCAAGCTCGCAGTGCGTCGGCTGCGGATCGGCAACAAAAAGCGAAGGAGCAGCAGAAGCTCTTGACCAAGCGTACTGAGATGGCCGATGCCATGGTTGCCCTCGATCCCGACGATGCCAACAGTGAGCGGCTCCGTCGACGATACAATCGCGAGCTCGAGAAAGTGGACGCGAAGCTCGCCTTGATGTCCGACAGCACCCCGGTCGAGCTCCTCGAGCGTCGTGGTCGCCATGTCATCGCGTCGTCCGCCAAGAGTGCGATCGCACTGGTTGCAGGGCCAAAAGGCGAAGTGACAATCTACCGCACGTCGACTGCAAAAGCAGCAAGAGAAGTCAACTTTCAAGTGCGGCTGGAGCGGAACCGATGGCATCACATCGTCTTCGCTGCGAGCAAGAAGGAGCTGAGCTTGATCGTGAATGGAGAGCTAAAGACCATCAAGCGCGGCGCCTTCGACCTCCCGTTCAGCAGAATTGGCGCGGATCAGTCAGGAGACTCCTTCCAAGGGTATATCCAGGAGATCCGCTACTGGCGGGAGTGTCGAAGCATCCAGCAGATCCAGCACACCTCCGCGACCATCTTGGATGTGGCTAAGTCTAAGTCTTTGGCGGCGTATTGGACATTCGAGGAAGCCATGGGGGACCTCGTGGACGACATGTCGCTGTCGCTCCCTCGCTCTCCGTGCTTCAACACGGACTGGGTGATCTACAACACGCCAACGATCCGCAAGCACTTCGGAATCCCGCCGACGCCTTCGTTCCGCGACCAGACGAGCTGCTTCGTCAACCAGCGGCTCAAACTCTTGGCGCAGCGAGCGAGAGACCGCGAGACGGACATCTTCGAGTGTCGGCAGAGCTGCGGGGAAGTCGTCAACGTCCGAAGGCTGGAGAGTCATCACCGTCTCGAGTGCGTGAACCGCATGGTCGTGTGTGTTGAGGCAGGATGTGGCCAAGTCCATCGGTTTGCGGACCGCCAACTGCATCAAGCGGCCGGTTGCGAGCGCTTCAAGTACCGCGAGGAGCTCGTGCAGCGCTATTGCGCCAAGGAAGAGCTCGTCGAGTGCGAGCTCCATTGTGGCGAGATGATCAAGACGCGGTTCATCACCGCGCACTACCACAAAGAGTGCCCGAACCGACTGGCGACGTGTCCGCGCGTCGACTGCCAGGAAACGATCGTCGCCAAGACGCTGGACCGTCACATCGAACTCGACTGCAAGAGTACGTCGCTGGCGATGGAGAGGAAGCGCGTGGCGAACGCGCGGCTTCGAATGGCGACAAGGCCCGAGCCACCTTCTCTGAAAGACAGCCATGTCGACACTATCAAGCCATGATCGGATCGAAGCGAAGAAGACCAACGAGCGACGGGAGTATCCAGCAAACGGGTAATGATGTCGTGTTACACGGAGTAGAAGAACTCCATGGAGGCACTGACACGCGCTACCCACCCAGCACGTGGATCATCAAGCCACAGGCTCGAGTCGCGTCGAGAGAACGCGTCGAGACCGCCTAAGCGACGAGCGTCGAGGCCGTGGCCGACTCGTACTTCCAGTTGGGCGAGAGCTTGCGGTTCTGGCGGTAGTAGCGCGCGAGGCGGTGGATGCGCGACTCGATGAGGATGAGGCGGAACTTGGAGTCCTTGTCCTGGCGGTTGCGCTCCAGGTGCTTGCGCACGGCCACGGCCTTTTTGATGAGCATGTACAGGTCCTCCGGGATCTCCGGGGCCAGACCTGATGACGCAAGGCATCATAGTGAAGCCAAGCCAAGCCGAACCCGCGTACCCCCACGTCAACGGAGAGGCCAACCAATAGAGGAAGGAGCCATCGGATCCGCGCGTCAGGCGATACCGAGCCGCAGCAAGTGGGCAGAATGAAAACAACACAACCCATCAGTCGGCCGGTCATCTAGCGGGCAGCCACTACCGCGAGAGGTAACGCAAGGGGACGTACCGTTCTTCTTGAGCAGACGCAGCACCTTGGTGCCCGTGACGGAGCGCACCTGGGCGACGCCGTGCGAGTCGCGCAGGATGACGCCGATCTGCGACGGCGTGAGGCCCTTCTTGGCGAACTTGCAGATCTGGTCCTCCACGTCCTCGGCCGAGACCTTGAGCCACGACGGAGGCGTGCGCTTGTACGGGCGCGCCGACTTGGACATGCCCTTGCCCTTGCTGTGCATACGACCCATGGTGACGGACGGGGGAGGAGTGACTTTGTCTTGCTGGACGAGAGAATCAAAGAGTGCGGATGTCCAGCGGCATATTGGCCCGCTGGTTGAGGGAAGGAAGGAAGGCGATGGCCACCAACCACCAACTTCAGGCGTGAATTTCAGCCAATTGGGCTATACCTGTGTAATTTCAGCCAATTGAAACGTGTGTGGAACGCTGTTTCATCCAATCCGTGTAGACCTGGATGCTGTTTTCGTCCAATAGGGCAAGCAGGTGTCCGCCACCACAGGCCTCGAAGCGGCGCGAGACGGTCATGGCGGACGACGAGCTGGTCTTCCAGGCGGGCGCCTTCAGCGTCGTCAGCTCGTGGCTGTTGGGCGGCGACAATGGCGAAGACAACAACCAGGAAGAGGACCCGCGCGCGGGGCGAGAGCGGCGGCCTGTGCAGCTGTACCGCTCAGCAGGCGCAAACGACAAGCCGAGTCTGTCAGGTCGCAGCTTTGGCGGCGGCGACGGGCTGACCGAGGAGCAGCGCGAGCTCAAGCGCAAGGTGCTGCGACGACCGAGTGGAGGGGGAGGAGGAGCGTACCGCTCGACGGCGGAGCGAGTGGCCGCGTCGGCCAAGCAGGCGGAGGAGGAGAGCGGGAAGGCGCTGGACAAGGAGGAGCAGGAGCTCGTGAGGTACAAGGCGGCCGCGCTGTCGACAGTCTCCGTAGCAGTGGATGGGGACGTCGACGCGGTGGACAAGGCGGTGAACGAGACGGCGGGCAAGAAGCGCAAGCTGACGGCGCAGGAGCAGCTGCTCGAGTCGCTGCGAGAGGAGGCGGCGCGCAAGAAGGCCAAGAACCTCAAGAACAAGCTGCGCCAGCAGCGCAAGAAGCACAAGCAGACGCAGAGCGACAACCAGCAGTGAGTGACTGCTGCGTGTACATTACGGGGCGAGCAGAGCACACGATCCCAGGAAGCGCAGGACGAGTGTAGAAGCTGGCGGGATGGTGTTGGATTCAATGAAAGGCTCGGTGTGGGTGTGGACATCCCGGTGTGACTGCTCACCCTTGTAGCAAGGTCTCACTTCTGATGCGCGAGCAGTCTCAGTTGTAGTCACGCTTGGTGAGCCATGACCACCGCTTCGCGATCCGTCGAAGCGGCACGGAGGCCGCCGCGTCTTGTGGTCTCTTCAGATCCATCACGGCCATCCTTCGCGGCCTGTAAGCCTCGCTCCATGCTGTCCCGCTGCTCACCTGTCCCTCTTCTCCTGCTCGTCTTCGCCATCGCAGCTCTTAGCCATGCATCGGCCGCCTTCCGCTCCCCGACCCGCTCCCTCGGCTCCTGTCTAACCGACGACTGGGTCAAGAGCATGGAGACGGCGCTCGGTGTGTCCGCTTCGGAGCGCGACCCCGTCACCCGCCAGCTCCTGCATCCATTCTTACACGCAGCTCTACCTGGACCACGATACTCAGTGCGTACCGCTCACCCTTCTACCTCGCCTTGGCTCTCACTTGACGCCACTATGCGGCCTTGGCGTCGGTAGATGGAAGACGCAAGGACAGCAGGGGCGATGGCGTACTCACCGTCGTGTATGCCGACTGGAGACGCAATCTACGGACCTGGCGCGGTCGTGGACCCCGATACTGGAGAGGTGACGGACATCGGCCACGTGGACGGCTCGCTCGTCCTGGAAGTCAACGATGGCGCCGTCCACCGCCTCAACACCATGATCTTCGCCATCGTCGCCATGGAACTGATCGGGTACAACGTGTCCATCTACTCGACGTCCGGGTCGGTCGACATCGCCAAGCGCATCACCTTCACGGACCCTCAAGCCTGGTGCACTCCCGTCCACACCAACGTGGCAGTCGCGACTCGAACAGCGTTCTCTCAGCCCTTGTGGCTCGTGCTCGGAGAGCTGGGTAACCGCATCGTCCAGGGCATTTACACGACCAACGACTTCATCACTGACGGTCGAGACGTCAGCAAGTTCTCGACACCCTTCTACGCCGACTTCTGGCGCGACTACGTGACGAACGACGAGCTGATCGAAGCTCTAGCCGAGTCGACTCTACGTGGAGACCCGACATACTTCCCGCCAACTACAACGCACTGCAAGGACGGCGAGTTGGGCTGCTTGGATCACTGTCAACGCACCTACGCGTGTACTCTACGTGAGCAGCAGGTGCAGCACAACGAGTGCCTGGTGATCGTCGCGACGGCTCCGACCATGACCAAGACGTACTGGCCGTCGATGCTCAACAACCTGGACATCCCCGCATACATCTGCTACGTCGGTCGCGATCGAATGCAGACGTTCGTGCTTGACATGCACAGTCAAGGCAAGGCGGTGCTCTTCTACCTCAACTACCCGGACGAGTTCTTGGCTCGATACCCTGACAAGTTCCAGCGCATCTCAATGCCCAAGGGCACAGCCGCAGATCAGGCCATGGACACGTTCACGTATGCAGAGAACGGGTACGGGAACCAGTCGAGCAACCCGGTGCGAGTGGACCGGTTCGACGGCACGAACCAGAAGCTCGTGTCGATCAACATGTTGACGGATGTATCGGGTGCTGCGGTCATCGGCGTCTTCGCGAGGACGAGACTACCTGACGCGGCGATCGAGGACATCCTGGACCGGTACACGGCCTTGACGAACGGTTCCGCGTCGGTCTCGAGCTCTGAAGATCCGTTTTTTGACTCGGCTTGCGAGTGGATGCAAGACAACTACAAGACGTGGAAGGCCTGGATGCTGACACCGCTGCCGCTGTGCACCGCCCTCGACCACATGACGCACTCGCTCTCTGGCTGTCGCAACGACTCGAGCGTCCGTGGGATGTCCTTCGAATGGGCCGTACCAGACCCGACGAACGCGTCCAACCCGTATGGATGCGACGGTGGCAAGATGACGATCCCGCCTGATCTGATCACCAGCCGGTCGTGTGAATGGCTCGAGGAGAACCGCGAGACGTGGTACACTTGGCTCGATACTCGACCGGCTTGTGACGAGTCCTTCTTCGCGTATAGCACAAGTGACTGTGGAGCTGACAGTACACGCGAGATCGAGTTCCGCTGGCTGCTGCCGAGTGCCTCGAACGCGTCAATCTCGCTCGAATGCGACGGTGAACTGCCCAAGACGTTCGCGATCGACTGCGAGTACATGCCCGTGGTCTCGACCGGGTTCTTGGTCGTCGCTGGCCTTGTGTGGATCCTGATCG
>JAADXY010000292.1:0-29413 GCA_023338065.1 Phytopythium montanum
CACGTCGCATCAAGCCGCTTCGTGCGTGAGTGAACCTGCACTGGCGATCCACCCTCGTGGACCTCCAGTCTATGAAGATGGCGCTCCTCAAGTGGTTCCAGCTCCGCCACGACGAGTACATGGCCCGTGTCCGCTCGTCTGTCTGTTTGTTTGTCGTGCGCTACGTCTGCTGTAGCATTTTAGCACCTGTAACCTTCTTGAATCAAGTCTCACTTCCAGCACCAGCAGCTGTGAGCACGGCTCGCTTCAACGCGTTCTCGTCTTTGATGTGGTCACAAGTCGTCCAGATGCAGCACACCTTCATCCAACATTCCGCTTGAAGCTTTCATGCAACCGGTTCCAGTCAACCGGAGAATCTTGCGGTCAGGAGGCCACGAACAGGTCGATGGCGAGCGCGGCCATGAGCATGGCGAGCAGGTCCTGGCCAGCGTAGACGCTCACGAGCGCGTCGGCGTGCTTCTTGCGCTGGTAGTGGCCCAGGAAGAAGGTGAAGCCTCCACCGTCCGTCGCCGTCACCGAGTAGCTGACTGCTCCCGGCTGCACGCACCGCTCGCGGCTCGCGTGTACGCCACCTAGACAGGCAAAGGCTCCACACGTGGCCGCGGCCGTGATAGAAACGTCCAGCGACCGGCGGTCGGCCTCCACAAGCATGGCCGGCAGCAACTGGAAGTGTTGCCGCTGCTGGTGCACGCGGCAGGCCGGGAAGGCGCGGCTGATGGCGTAGCGCGCCACGTTGTCGGCCGGGTCCGTGCCCACGTCGACGACCTGTCCGAGCACGTTGTGGTACGTGTCGACGAGGCTCCAGACCTCGTGCCGCCGCCGACAGTGGAAGTATGTATGGCCTCCGGGGCCCGTGATCACGCGCTGGCGCTGAGGGAACTTGGGCATGCGCAGCCGCATCGACATGTCGTGGTCGTACACGAGCAGTGGCTGGCGCACCGAGTCCGAGCAGAGGTACCGCGAGCCCATGAAGAAGCGCGAGTAGACGAGCTCGGCGTAGTCCAGGTCGTGCTCGTGCGCGCGCTTCTCGATGCGCGCGGCCTCCTCGCTGATCACGGCCTGCACCTCCTCGGACAGGTGGAGCGAGGCGCGCAGCTGCTTCGCGAGTGCCACGACCGTCGCGGCTTCAGAGCGAGACAGACCCATGAATCTGTGCAGGATGCCGCTCTCGAGCACCTCTGGGATCAGCATGAACTGCCGGAAGATGTGCAGCACGTCCTGTGCTGAGCGGAGTACCGTGCGCCGCATGTGGATGAACCTGTTGCGAGTGGTTGGAGTCAATGCGAGTCGAGTGTGTTGCTGACCTGTTGATTTGTGAGGGAAGAAGAGGACGCACCCGATCTTGACGATGTCCACGACGTGGTGCGCCTCGAGCTGCGTCGGGAAGGCGGCCTTGAGCGCCGCCAAGAGCCGGCGGAACTCGCGCGGACGCATCTCGACGCGCTTGTGGAAGTCGCCGTCGTCGTGGAACTCGAGCTCGAAGGCGCCGGCGTGGGGCCGCGCGTTGAGCACCAACGTGACGCCAATCTGTCCCGTTGCTGTGGGTGAGGACGCGGACAAGGCACGGTCAGATCTGACGCATTCAATGTGGACGGAGCGATGGCAGGAGCGCGACTTACCGCCGACGTCGGGGATGCTGATGGCCACGGGCGTGTACGCCGGCGGCCGCGGCGGCACGTAGAACTCGATGGTGCCGCTAAAGCAGCTCTCCTCGCGCATGGCGCTCTGTCTGGTGCTCTGCTTGGCGAAGACTGGAGTGTGGCAGCGGCGGCGATAGCGGCGAAGTGGCGGAGTTAGGACCTTCTCGGGGCGAGTGCTTTGTCCTCCGGCGGGGTTGATGCTGGGAGGAGCCTGTCGTGGACTTCAAGAAGCGCGACTTGCGTCATGTAATGGTACGATTGTGATTACTTTCGACTGGATCGCTCACAAAAATAGACGGAAAACGGCACTTTTCTCGCTGAATCATACCATAACATGGAAAATGATTTCGCAAATCTGATTTTCTGTCCCGTGGCGTCGGAGCCGCGTGACCATGGTCGAATAGACGGAATTTGCGGACCGACACAACGGGTCGGACGCGTCGACAACGCTACATGTACCGCGGTGCCCATGGTCAATGGGTCCGGTCCTGTCCCGCCTTGACTGCGCATGAGCTCTGCGCTGTCGAACGCAAGACGCGCCTGTGCCTTGGCATCGCGCATGCAATGATCTGGACGGAGTGATCGGCCGTCAAAGGCTGGATCATCTCAGTCGGCGGCCTTTCGTGGCGATGGAGAGCGGACGGGTGGACGCCGCCGAGGCCAAGACAGCACACGAGGCGCGGCGCCTGCGGGCGAGCGTGCGCGACCTACAAAACGGTGCGCTCACGGCCCGGAGCCCGTTCATGGGGAAGCCGACGGCTGATATGTTGCGGCATGAGACAGCGCTAAGGCTGGCGCTGGGGCAGGAGGCGCCTGCGCGGGCGGCGGGGCCAATGCCGAGCGACCTGTACGCGCGCATCCTGGCCAACAACGACCGCGGGGTGGTGCACGACATTCAGGTGCGCTCTGCTTCATCCCCTGACGAATGTGTGGGTTGAAGCAAAGGCGCTTACGCTTTGTTGCGGCGATTGTGAGCGGGCAGAGGCTGCGGCAGGTTGGTGTGGCTGTTGTTGGGCTCAATGGTGTAGGGTGTCTGGTTGCAGAGGCCTTCGCGCGCTAGTAAGCGGTCGTCTACCTCTCTTTGTGTGGCTGGGGCTGATGAGCAGTGCGATGCACTGCGGTAGCGGCGTGCAGCGCCTGGTGGTGGCCGACACGACGGACGTGCGGACGAGCGACATGGATACAATCCCGTTCCAGGCGGCGGACGTCGGCCACCCGCGCGAGGATCGCGTGGCGGCGCGGCTAAGGCGCTTGAACCCCGATGTGGACGTACAGAGTCTCGGCGTGCCACTCGCCTCGACGCGTGAAGTCGTCCGCGCACTACGCTCGATCGGCCGCGTCCATGAAGTGACCAGCGGCATCCACAATGACAGAAACGGCGAGGTGTCCAGCGATGAAGACGCAGGCGGTGGCGACGACCCACAGCCAGCGCTGCAGCTCGTGGTGCTGTGCGTGCGCCTGGGCGAGTTAGCGCTGCGGCTGAACGATCTGTGCTGCGAGCTCGGCGTGCCGCTCGCCGCGGCCTTCATGGGGGCGGACGGCATGTCGGGCGAGAGCCTGTTGGTCGTGCCAGGTGTTTCGTCTTGCCTCCAGTGCCTCGACAAGCGCAAGATGTGGAAGGTGACGCCGTCCGTTGAGGTCAGCGCTAGCCACTGCGACGTCAGTCCCGTGCTGCCCTCGACCGACTGCGTCCTCGCCGGTCTGTGCGTGCAGAACGCCGTCATGTGCGTCTCTACTGCCTCGCTACATGCATACAGTCGGTATGCGGGCGTGCTAACTGCCGCTGAGGCTGGCTCCGCAGGCAGCTGCTCTCGTTCGGCGACGTCTGCTCGCGGCTCGAGTACGACGGCTTCCTCGAGGGCCTCGAACGCTCCGAGCTCGTCCCGCCCGTGCTCCACTGCGCCAGCCAGAGCTGCCAGAGCTGCCAGCGCCGCCGCCTGGTCGGCACCAGCTAGGCTGCGGCGTTACATACACCACAGGCGGGAGCTTCTCGCGGCCAGTGCCGCCTCCATGCGCTCGACACTGCGTCTGATCCGCTTCACCTCACCTTTACTTTGGGCTCGCGCACGTACACAGCTTAGAGACCCAAAGTATAGTATATCGGGTAGATGTAAACACTTAAATCGGGTTCCGAACCTCTCCACATGACACCAAATGGCCAAAAGATCCGACCAAGCACCACGACCCGCCACTTTGGCTCTTGCGGCGGAGATGCAGTGGCTCTCGCGGCGGCGGCGGCGCAGCAGCACACGCCATGGAGGTCCTCGCAGCTGGCGCTACCTGTGCGAGTCCCTACGTGAGCCCGCGCGCAGCGACTTCGCGTTTGTGCCGCACCAGTACGTGCACGCGCCGCCCGAGTTCGCAGAGGAGGCGCTGTCCCCGAGCGAGAGCACGCCCATCCACGCGCGCAAGACGCAGCAGCGCGGCGAGGCGCGCGCAGGATCTCAGCGCAACGCCTTCTTCGCTCGTTGTGTTGCAGCAGCGGGCGTCGCGGGCGTGGCTGGCGCCTGGGCCGCGCTGTTCCCCATCCTGCCCACGCGCCTGTACAACATGCAGGTGGACGCGTTCAACACAAACCACCACCACGCCGTCTTCTTCCTGCGCCAGTGCCTGTACCTCGGCCAGGTGCTGGGCGCCGCGCTCGCGGGCTACGTGGCCGACAAGCTAGGCCGCGTCGGCGCGCTCGAGCTCGCCGCCATCCCCATACTGCTCGGCTGGGTCGCTGTCGGCGTCGCCTACGGAGAACTCTCGGTTGTCGTCGGCCGCTACCTGCTGGGAGCCGCGACTGGCATGGTCAGCGTGCTGCTGCCCGTGTACCTGGCCGAGATCAGCGCGGCGGGCATCCGCGGACGCGTCATCGCGCTGCAGGCCTTCGTCGCGGGGCTCGGCGGGCTCTGCTACCTCGGCATCGGCGCGCTCTTCATCCAGCTCAGCCGGCTCTACTTCGGCTTCAACCTGAGCGAGTGGAAGGTGCTCGCGATCGTCGGGCTGCTGCCGGGTCTTGTGCTCGTGGGACTTACGCAGAAGCTGCCGGACACGCCGACGTTCCTGGTGGCTCGCCACAACGACCGTGCCGCGGCGCTCGACGTCTTCCTCAGACTCTTCGGCAACGACTACAAGAGCGCTGAGTACCAGGCCAACGCCGTCATCCATGCGCGCGTGCTGGCCACGGGCGAGCAGACGCACCGCGGCGCCTTCTACCGGCCGCTGCTGCTCTGCTGTGCGCTCGTCTCGCTCCGCGCCGTGGCGCTGTACTTGGTCAAGCCCGCCATCAGCTCGACGCCCACGAACGCGTTCGCGCTGACCGTGCTCAGCGTGCAGGTGGACGGTGGCGACGTGCAGCTGCTCTTCGCGCTCGGCTTTATGTGGGCGGCGGCCTCGCTCGGCATCGTCACGTGCTTCTTCCTCGTCGACACTGGCGGCCGGCAGGTCGCTCTACGTGCCGGATGCTACGCCGCGGCGCTGGCCAGCCTTTTTTTGTTAGCAGTGACGGACGAGCCGACGTCGCTGCGCCTGCAGCTGACGGACTGCACGTCGGCCGCCATCCTGCTGCTCATGCTGGGCCATCAGCTCGGGCTCGGCGTCGTGCCGTACGTGCTGGCGAGCGAGCTCTTCTCGGCCAAGCAGCGGCTCGGCGCCGTGAGCCTCGTCTTCATCTGCGAGGGAGCGGCCAACTTGGCGCTGTCGCACTTGGCGCCGCTGCTGCGCGACTCGTTGGCGCCAGCGGACGCCTTTACGACCAGCGTGGCGGTTGTTGGCGCCTGTAACTTGGTGGCGCTGCTTGTTTCCTGGCTGTACGTGCCCGAGACCAGCGGCCGCAGTCTGCAGGAGATCGAGGCCATCCTCTCGGGCTGGCGGCCCGCCACGCCCATACACAGCGGCTCCAGGGTGAGGCTTACGTACGGCAGCGGCTGAGTCTGGAGTTAGAGTAGAGGACTGGGCGAGTGGATGGAGGTAGACGGAGCCAAGGCCACTGAATAAATATTATACCTGCCTGCTTTTGGCCCTAGGCCGAGAGCGACACTAGCGGCGGCTGACCACTTAGCTCGAGCGTCGAGCGGACCGTGAACCCGCCGTCGCCCTCGTCATCTTCTTCGTCCTCGTCCTCGTCCTCGTCGTAGAGCTGAGGGCCGCGCTCGGAGGTGTCGCCCAGCCGCGCGAGCACGTCGTCGTACGAGCGGCACCACCAGGACTTGGACCGGTACTTGAGCCGCCCGTAGACGCCCAGCATGGCCTGGTCGTCCACGAACGCGTGCATGTGCACGTGGTCGATGCTGTTGAACGGCGGCACGTGGAACGACGAGCGCACGCCGCGGCCCTCTTCTTCTCCGTCGACTTCGACGTCTCCTTCCTCACGCTCACTCTCGTCCTGGTCGTCCCGCCGGCGGCGCTTCTGGCGACGACTGGCGTCCGACGCGAAGTGCTTGGACACGACGGCGTCGGCCACGGCCTTCATGCGGTGCAGCAGCGCCGAGTGGCGGCGCGCGAGCTGGTTGACATTGCGGATGTGCGCGCGCGGCACGATGAGCACGTGGGACGGCACGATGGGGCGCAGCGGCCGGAAGACGACCACGTGCTCGTCCTCGAACAGAAACTCCTCGGCGCGCGTGCGCAGGATCTCGCAGAAGCGGCAGCTGCGCACCTGTCCGTCGCGGTGGTACCGCACGCCCTTGTGCTTGGAGAAGACGCCCACGTTCAGCCGCGGCGGCGCCTCGCCCGCCACCACCGGATGTCGCGACGCCATCGCCTCCGTCGCCTCGGTCGCCGTCCGCGCCTTGGCCTCGCGCCGCCGGCCGCTGGACGAGGCGCTGCTGCTGCTGCCCGTGTCGGCGGCGTCTCGGGGCGTCCGCGACGCGTCGTCCGTCATGCGTAGAGGGGAGGGGGGACACCACGCGCGCGGCTGGTGATTCACTGGGTAAACTGAGGGGGGCGGCGGGTCGTTCCTCCGAGTGACAACAGAACGGGGGAGGGATGACACCCCACCTCACGCGCCTTTGCCGTTTCGAGTCTCCAAGTGATAATGAGAGAGGGGGCGGGTACGAGGTGAGGCGGGGTGGGACATCGGAACGCCGATTTGACTTGGTTTCAGTATGGAAGATGCGAAAGACACATTAGTTGAACGAACGTATGGCCGCGTTCCATGTCGCCATAGTGAACCCAACATGTGAGCGGGGGGCTGGACTGGATGTCTCCTCGCGCTCGCTGTGGTTGGCTAAAAATAAATTTGAGAAACATGATTGGACGAAAATAGAACGGCCAGCGCTGCTCGGTCTCAAGTTGAGCCCAACGACGAAGCGACATGGCGAACCGCTGCAGCAATGCGGGCGGCCCGCCATTGATCTTCACACGTCTCGATATAGACCAGGTCCTGCCGCGATGTTGCTGGTAGTGCAGCGAGCGAATCGATGCGCGCGCGCGACGGACGGACTCGTCGTCATCTCCAGGTCGTTCGTTGTGCTGGTGTTGAGGGCCTCAACACCTTCCTATTCGTCCCTATTTTGACAGCGAGAGCTTGAGGCTGACAGGTTCGTCCGCGCTGACGGCGGCAGCGGGCGGATCGGCGGCGCCAGTTTCGCTGCGTCAGCTTCCACCGCTGACCAGGTCGCTTCATCGACCGTCGATCTCGTGCTTTCGCCGCGTGTGGGAGTTCCACTGAACATTCTGAGATCATCGACAGCGCGCGGATTCCTTGTCGAATACCAGCGTTGTGCTGGCCAGGGACCGGTCCATGCCGGAACTTCGTAGGTGGTGGTGGTGGTGGCCACGATCCGCCACGAAATAGAGGCGGCCAGTGCCGTTGTCGAGCCACAAAGATGTTGCCGTCAGTCCGTCGGCGTCACCTCCAACATCTCGCGCTTGTCGGTACAGCGGTCAGCAAGTCACTGACAGCAGCCGTCGTGGCGTTGCGGCGATGCAAGTCAGCGAACGGCACAGTTGAGGTGGTCGCACGTGGCGTCAGGAGCGACTCGTGGCATTCCCCGCACACATATCACCTCACCTGTGGCATGGAGCTGTCCGACGACCAAAGTGTCCGATCTGGTCATATCGCCCGACAATCTCCAGCTCCACCGTGTGTCCGTCGCTTCCGTCCGAGTCGGTCGTGGCTCTCAGCGCTGCAGATAGAGCGCTACTGCCGCCCCCAAACTGTCCGCAAAGCTCCCAACCTCTTCGCCGAAGAGGTGGCATTCAATCAAGAACCGGCGTCTGGATTCAAGACGCCGCTTCCCCTCAAGATCCCCGACGCTTGGTTGCTCCCTCCGCCCTTCCACCTGAACTCCAACCTTCCGTTTCGCGCCATGGAGCCCCCTGTCCGGCTTTACGCTCGGCCCAAGGCTCATGGAGTGAGCGTACGCCACGCACCGACCCGTTAGCGACGCCTCCGCAGCAATTCAGCGTGGGGAAACTTCATGCAAGGCAGTACCATGATGCAAACAACCTTCCGGCACCATTGTATAAAGTCGACACGTAAGTCGACGCCGAGTGGGATGTTGAAGGCCACATTATCACGGAACGTTTTGGGTTGATCATGCCAACCGCATAAATCTACCGAGTGCTGCGCTTCCAAATTGGAACAGCGCGAGTTCAGGCCGACAATGGTCGCAGACGCCCGCTCCAGGCGTCTGCATCCTGGTCTCGAACCGCCACGCTGCGACTGTGTCCAAAAGGAGGTCTCCAGCGGCAGTGCTGCATCCAAACGCCGTGTTCGCCTCGCATCTTTACTGTGTGGGACACGCTGCCGCTTGGGCAGCCAGGAATCTTCACTAAGTCGACGGATTGAAGCGCCGGCTTCCATCGTTAAGTCGACACCGTACCGTCAAGGTGTCGGACGGCCACCTTCAAGCCCAAGCCGCTCCATTCGCCCTCTCACTTTCCAATCCGCCGCCTTCCTCTCTGCACCCACCACCTCCGACTTCCTCTCTCTCTCTACCCGCTACAAGAAGCTATGCCGATGATACTTCAGCGCTACGAGCCGCTCGAGACGCTGGCGCCGGCGCTGTTCGGGCAGGTGCTCAAGTGCCGCGACGCTTCATCGGGTGCCAGCGTGGCCGTCAAGCGCATGGAGCTCGCGTGGGCGGCGCAGCGGCGCGCCAAGGACTCGTCCCGCGATGTGGAGGAGGACGTGTTCACCGAGATGCAGGTCCACCTGCGCGTGCGCGCGCTCGGCGGCCACCCGCACGTGCTGCCGGCGCTCGACTGCGCCGTCGAGGACGGCGTCGCCTTCCTCGTGACCAAGTTCTGCGCGCGCGGCGAGCTGCTGACCGTGCTCAACGCGCAGCGCGCGACGCTCTCGACGCCAAGACTCATGCGCTACTTCCGCCAGGTGGTGCGCGGCGCCGCCTTCCTTCACACGAATGGCATCGCGCACCGCGACCTGTCGCTCGAAAACGTGCTCGTGGACGATGACGACTGCTGCCAGATCACGGACTTCGGGCTCGCGAGCTTGACGGCGCGGCTGGACCCGCGGCCAGTCGGCAAGGTGCTGTACATGGCGCCCGAGGCCTGCGTCGTCGGCGGCGCGCCGGTCGACCCGCGCAAGGGAGACGTCTGGGCTCTCGGCGTCATGCTCTTCGCGATGATCGCGGGCCAGTATCCTTTCGCCGAGCCGCAGCGCCGAGACGCGCGCTTCCGGCTGCTCGCCGACCTTGGAGTCGACTATCTGCTGGCCAAGAGCGACGTGGACACGCGCGGGAAGGAGGCCGTCGTGGATCTTCTGCGGCAGCTGCTCGTCGTAGACTCGGCGCAGCGGCCGACGCTCGTTGAGGTGCTGCACCACGAGGCGCTGCAAGCAGTCGACGACGCAGACGAGCGCGCTTCAAGTACGGCGGATCGGCAGCTGGAGACCGGCCAGGCCCCGGCGAGGCGCCGCATGTCGGCGACCTGCCGCGACATTGACCGCGCAGGCTGCGTGCTGCGCGAGGCCGTCGCGTAGATGGCCGTCTCCGCTCACTACCCCCGAGTAGTACGACGCGCCGAGACCGGCGCCGACTGCATAATTTATAGACAACCATGTAGATGTAGACACACAACACGTACCCTCAAGACCACCACCACTCGCCTTCATCGCTTCACGGTGTGTTACGCTCCTTTACGCCCCGACACCTTCACGGGTTTCGTTCTCCGCCTCTGCTGCTGGCTGCTGGCGCTGGATCGTGGGGCTCACGACGGCCCAGAGGTCGGCGCACGCAGCCTCGTTGTCTTCGTGCACCTGCTCGAGCGCGCGCAGGAGCTCGCCAGTCCACACGGACAGCGAGGAGCGGAGCGTGACGGGCTTGCTCGCCTTGCCCGCCGAGGCGCGCGCCATCTCGAGCAGGTGCAGGAACTGGCTCGCCTGGAAGAACACGACGCGCTCAAAGTGCTCCTTGGCGTCCTCGAGCGCATCACACAGCGCCGCGACGAACGCGTCGACAAACTTGTCCGCGGGTCCGTCTTCTTCCCATCCCTTCTTACGCTCGAGCGCGAACGCGATGCTCTCGGCGCCGAGCAGACACACGAGCGAGAAGAGGTTGCGCCAGCGGCCCAGCAAGTCCAGCGGAACCGCTTCCTCGTCGTCCTTCCCGTGCCGCCGCTTCTTCTTGCTCGTCTTTGGCTCGGATTTGCTGTCGGAGGCGCTACGGATCTCGCCAAGCAGACGAGCGACCCAGCGGAATAGCACGGCCAGTGGGTCGGGAGGAGTGAACACCTCCGCGGGTTGGTGAGCTAGCAGCTCGTCCTTGGTGCTGAAGCTCTTGGAGGGCTTGGCGAAGAGCTTCGTCGTCTTGTCGCTCACCTTGGAGGACTCGAGCGTGACGGAGAGCCGCGCGTAGATCTCCAGCAAGCGGACGAGACCGAAGCCATTCACCTTGAACGCAGCACTCACCTCTTCTTCGTCAAACGCGAGAATCGGGAAGACGCACTGCTCCAGCGCGTCGAAGAGCTGCTCCAGCAGTTCGGTAGGGCACCGAACGAGCGACGACTGCGCGATGTACTCCACCGCACCGAGCACAACGACAGGGTTGAGGTTGAATGCCGCTGCCTTCTTGCTCTTCTTCGACTTGGAGGCTCGATCCGCAGCACCATTGAACGCGTTCTCCTTCCAGTGCAGAAGAAACGTCGTCAACTTGGACACCAGAAACGGCAGCTGGCCCCACTTGGACAAGCAGTCGACCATCGACTCGAGCATCTTTCTGCTGGAACTCTCGTCCATCTGCATCAGGTTCTCGACGAGATGCTCCAGCAGACTCCCCTCAGTGAGCTCGCCGAGGTACCCGACGATTCGCCACACCGAGCTCAGCGCTTCTTGATCGTATGGGCGGTCTTCACCGTACGCGACCAGCAGCGCCTCCAATGACTGCACGTTGAGCTGCTGACCGAGGAAGCTCTTGCACTCCGCGTACCGGTCGTCCGTCATCACCTGCTCGTGGATGCTCTTCAGCAGACTCCCTATCACTTCGAGCACCACGACCTGGCCCAAGATGCCGAATCCCTCGTCGTCCTCTTCGTCGTCCTCGTCCTCCTCGTCGTCGTCGTCCGTGTGCTGGGGCTTCTCGGCCGGCTGCTTCAGACGCTTCGAGACGAAGTTGATCGACACTCGGAGTAAAAGTGCCGCGAGTTTGCACACGGATCCGACAGGAACTTGGTCGGCGACACTTCCGTAGAAGACCATGGCAGCTTCGGGGTTCTTTTTGACGAGCGCAAGGCATCGAGCCACCTGGGACGAACCGCCGACGCTCTGGGGGAAGTACGAGTTCAGGAACAGCGACACGAGCCGTTTCCGAACCAGCGGACACTCGCGATCCAGCACCAGACGGCACAAGAGGTTGTTCACGGGGACGACGTCGTAGAAGTGGAGGTTCCGGATGCTCTTGATCCGGACGAGTAGGGCGGCAAACTCGGCCCGGACCTTTTCGTTGCGGTCGTTCAGGAGCGGCGCGAGCTGAAATCAGAGAACGCCAATGCTGTTAGAGCACTGGCCCATATTGTAGCATACACGCGCTTGAACTCGACGTACCATGGGCAGAAGCGGCTTCAAGATGGAGTGCGAGTTGTGGTTGTCCAGGATGAACTGGAGGGCTTCGAACACCGCAGCGCGAACGCTGCTCGACGACACATCGTTGACGAGGTCCACCACGAGCTTGGACACGAAGCATCGGATCGTCTCGGACGGCAACAGCTCCCAGTAGACCGAGAGCACCTTTGCCACGCCTTGAATCGCCGCCACTCGCACTGCCGGGTGTGAGTCTCCCAACAGCTCTTCGAACGCGTCAAATTGCTTCTGCAGCGAGAGATCCATCATCTCGTTGTTGAACTGCGGGTCGCGGAGCGGGAAGTTGTCAAACAGCAGGATCGCTGCTTGTCGCCGTACAGAATCGTTGGCAGCTTTCACGCCGCGCCACAGGATCGGGCTGCAGATTCTGTACAGCATCTCGTCGACGCCCGTGTGACGCTTGTTCTCGAAGAAGATCTGCACGACGGACCGGACGGACGCGAAGAGAGACACGCTGCTGGCATGGACCGCGTCGTTGATGTATCGCTGGATACACTCCTCCTCGATCCTCTCACGAAATTCGCCCTTGCTCGCAACCCATGCCTATGTCGATCATAGACGGTGAACTGCACGTCTATCGGGGTAAAAGCAACGAGTTGACGCACCTTGAAGTAGATGTTGCCGTACTTCTTCAAGATCGAGCGCCTTTGGTTCGGGATCTGGTTGCGCACCGTCTCGTTGATGTCTTCGATAAACGGGAGGTGGAGACCGAACAAGAAGCTCAAGAACGGGACCGCGTCCGGTGACCGAAACACATTGGGCTGCATGAAGCAGCGCAGAAGAATGTCGCGCAAGAGCCTGTCCAAGACAGCAAAGAGGAAAGCACCACTGTCAGTCCTCTTCCTTCAGTACTCACACCACCACAATGAAGATGAACGCACCCGCTGCTTTCGTCGTCAAAGTCCAGAAGGAGCAGCGCGTCCTTGATCGCGAACAGGCGGCGCACGTGGTGCTTCTTGGACTTGAAGTTGCCAGCCGCGGGCGACTCGTACGCGCGCACGATCAGGTATGGCAGCAGCTGCGTCACGAGCGAGTGCGCCATGCCGTACAGGTTGTGCTTCCAGCACGCCTCACACAGCAGCGCGATCGCCTCCTGTGCCTGCTGGGCCTGCTCCGCGTCGCCGCGCAGCCGCAGCAGGCGGTCGTGCAGCTCTTGCGCGACCTCGAACACGTGCTCCTTGTTGACCGCCGCCTCCTTGTTCTCCACCAGCAGCGCCGTGAACTGCGCGACGCTCGCCAGGCCCTTCAAGTACCGGCGCCTGTCTCCATCCTCCTCCTCGTCGGGGTCGCTCGTCACGAGACGGATCGCGGCTGGATAGAACCCGTCCAGCGTCTTCCCAGGCAGCGTCCGCACCTCCTCCCCGATGTCTCCGCCCTCCTCGTCCTCGTCGTCCTCGTCCTCATCCTCGTCACCGCTGTTGCCCGCTCGCCGCACTTTCTTGCTCCTACGGCCCTTCTTGCAGCCCTTTGCCTTGCCGTCTCCCGCGCGCTTCCGCTGCTGCACCTGGTGTTGCGCCATCACGAGCGCTAGTGGAGTCGCATCTCCGCCCTGCAGCGCCGCGATCGCCTCCGCCACCGTCACCGCCATCTCCACGCCAGCGCTGGCCCGCCTTTCTCGCGCTTGATCGCTGCAGCCTCGAAATGTCAAATCGCGCGCGCAAAAGAGAAACCTACGTCACAGTATTGAGGCTCTCACTTGAATGACATGTGTCCCTGACATCATTGGCTGAAATAAAACAAACCCACATGGTTGGCTGTAAAACACTTCCAGACGCTTTTATTGGTCGAAAATGCGCGAAAGATCGGGGCGGGCGGATTTCCACACGATTCCCCCTCGACCAGCAGCCGAGGCGAGCCAAACGACTCGATCGACCCGACGCGGCAGCAGCAGGAAGCAGCAGCGACAGCAGGCCCCCAGAGCACCTCGCGCAGCACCTCGCGCAGCACCTCACACAGCAGCAGAGCAGTCATGGAGACGGCGGACCTGGTGGTGGACGGCACGCGCACGTCGGGCAAGGACGTGCGCGAGCAGAACGTGACGGCGGCCGTGGCCATCGCCAACATCGTCAAGAGCTCGCTCGGCCCCGTCGGGCTCGACAAGATGCTCGTGGACGACATCGGCGACGTGACCATCACGAACGACGGCGCGACCATCCTCAAGCAGCTCGAGGTCGACCACCCGGCCGGCAAGGTTCTCGTCGAGCTCGCAGGTCTGCAGGACCAGGAGGTCGGCGACGGCACCACCTCGGTCGTCATCATCGCTGCTGAACTGCTCAAGGTAGGCTGGCGGTACGGGTGTGTACTGCTGGTGGTGGACGTGGTGCTGACTGTCTGTGTGTGCTGTGTATGCCCTCGCCCTCCGGGTATGTAGCGCGCGAATGAGCTGGTGAAGAACAAGATCCACCCGACGTCGATCATCTCTGGCTACCGTCTGGCGATGCGCGAGGCCGTCAAGTACATCAAGGAGAACCTGAGCGTGCCGGTGGACTCTCTGGGCCGCGAGAGCCTGGTGAACGCGGCCAAGACGAGCATGTCGTCCAAGATCCTTGGCCCCGAGAGCGACTTCTTCGCCAACCTCGTGGTGGACGCCGTCACGTCGGTCAAGGTGACGGAGGAGGGCGCCAAGGGCAAGGTCGTGTCCAGGTACCCCGTGAGCTCGATCAACGTGCTCAAGGCGCACGGCAAGAGCGCGCTGGAGACGCAGCTAGTGGACGGCTTTGCGCTCAACTGCACCAAGGCGTCGCAGCAGATGCCGACGTACATCAAGGGTGCCAAGATCGCGCTGCTGGACTTTGACCTGCAGCGCCACCGCATGCAGATGGGCGTGCAGGTGGTCGTGAACGACCCGAAGGAGCTCGAGCTGATCCGCCAGCGCGAGATCGACATCACCAAGGAGAAGATCCAGAAGATCATCGACGCCGGCGCCAACGTGATCCTCACGACCAAGGGCATTGACGACCTGTGCCTCAAGTACTTTGTCGAGTCGGGCTGCATGGGTGTGCGCCGCTGCAAGAAGGAGGACCTGCGCCGCATCGCCAAGGCTACGGGCGGCCAGGTCGTGCTCACGCTCGCCGACATGGACGGTGAGGAGAGCTTCGACGCGTCAAGTCTGGGCGAGGCGGCCGAAGTCAGCGAGGAGCGCGTGGGCGACGGCGAGCTCATCTACATCAAGGGCTGCAAGACGCGCCAGGCGACGACGGTCGTGCTGCGCGGCGCCAACGAGAACATGCTGGACGAGATGGACCGGTCGCTGCACGACTCGCTCATGGTTGTCAAGCGCATGCTCGAGAGCAACCAGCTGGTGGCTGGCGGCGGCGCTGTCGAGGCCGCGCTGTCCATCTACCTCGAGAACTTTGCCACGACGCTTGGCTCGCGCGAGCAGCTGGCCATCACCGAGTTCGCGGACGCGCTGCTTGTGATCCCCAAGACGCTGGCAGTCAACGCCGCCAAGGACGCGTCGGAGCTCGTGGCGCGCCTTCGTGCGCACCACAACACGGCACAGAGCGACGCGACCAAGCGCGAGCTGCGCTTCTCGGGCCTCGACCTGCTCGAGGGCCAGGTGCGCGACAACCTCGCGGCCGGAGTGGTCGAGCCCGCCATCAGCAAGGTCAAGAGCCTGCGCTTCGCGACCGAGGCGGCCATCACGATCCTGCGGATCGACGACATGATCAAGCTCAACCCGAAGGAGGACCAGGAGCAGTAACCGCGTCGTCCTCAAGGGTTCGTCTCGGCCATTTGGCTCGTCCTCTCCTCCGCTCGTCCACGCGACTCTCTATGCCGGGAGATGGCGTCGTGGACTGCCTTGGCAGACGGGCGACAAGCTCCTCTAGGTCTCTCGGTAAGTGATAATAAACATGCTTCTGCGCTTTTGAACCTTTGCATCGAGCTTCTCCCTCTCCCGTCTACTCGTCCGCAGTCTCAGCCGCCGCTGCAGCCTCCGCCTCCTTCTGCTGCCGGTAGTCGACGGCCGCGAGTCGCTCTTCGTCCGTCACAGGCTCGTCGTCCAGCTTGGAGAGCGTCGGAGCCAACAGAATGACACTCAGCCGGTAGTTCTCGACGTCCATGACTGGGTTGCCCTTCAGACTGAGCTCTTGCAGTGCTGGCAGGCCGCTGAGCTTCTCCAAGGCGTCGAAAGACTCGATCTGGGCATGAACCAACCGTCGGTACGAGGTGGTTGGGCATGAATGAGGTGCTGAATGCCATAGCTCACCGCGTTCTCCTCGAGACCCAAGACCCGGAGCGAAGGCACGCGCTCGATCCCCTCGACGCTTGTCAGTTGGTTGCCACCCTACAGCACCAAACCAAGTCAATCAACGACATGATTGACCAAGACAACGGTGATCCAGACGGGGTTACCAGCTGCAAGTGCTCGAGCTTGGGAGGTTCTTCGGCTCCAAGGGTGTCCAGCGCAGTGATGGCGTTCATTGTGGCTTCGAGGGCCGTGAGGGCCGGCAGTCCTGAGAGACCAGCGAGGCTGTCGAGGACGTTCCCTGTTGTTATAGTGACTGTCAAGGCGAGTGGACTCGGACGACAGCCACTTGATCGATCCATGACGAACCGTTGATCTTCAGCGACGAGATGGAGGCGGACTGGAAGCCCTGGAGTGATGCGATCTGGTTCCCAGACACGTCGACTGCCTTCAGCACCACTCTAGTTAGATCGAGGACTACTGGTTCATCTACAGATGCAAGAGCCTTGTACCTTTAGGTGTTCGTTCGGGAGCACAGGCAGGGTAGAGAGAGCATTCTCGGACAGGTCGACGCTCACGAGGTACGGCAGCTCCGCGAGCGGCGATGGGTCTGCGATTTGGTTGCGCGCGATGTTGACGAAGAGGAGATGCGGGTAGTTCTTGACGGGCTCGAGGCTGATGAGCTCCTTGTCCTGTCGAGAGCAAAGACCATCAGCTGCCACTCCTCCACCAAAGCTGCAAGCCTACCGAGTTGGATTTGAGAGCGCACATTGATGTCTAGCGCCGTGAACGCGAAGCCCGAGTCGTCCAGCACGCGGTCGATGCGCGTCAGGCCGTCCGTGAACACCTCGAGGCTCATTCCTTCAGCCATGGCGTCTAGTCTTGGGAGCTGCCGCGTCGGATGGGACCGCGTCCGCTCAAAATGGAGCCTTTGTCTCGCTTCCAGGCTCTGAAACCGGCGACGGCAGCGATCGGTCGCGAGCCCGACGGTCGTAGGAGAGCTTGACGGGTTCTAGACCATTTAGCGAGCGACAAGATGGAGACGGAGCTCGCGCCTGCACCTGCGATCTCGACGGACGACGCGTCCGAGTGTGAGAGCACCACGCTATGCCACGAGCACTCGATGGCTTGGTCTGCTGACTGAGTGCTTGGGATGCAGATCTACCCTGGAAGATCGCGTTCCGCGTGCAGTTCCAGGGCGAGAAGCTCGGCCTGCGCCTCCATCCGGCGCAGTTCCCTGACACGGGCAACGGCGTCTACACGATCCGCTTGCGCGAGCTCAGCCTGGTGCGTTTGGGTGGTAGCCGGTTGGAGTGGACGAGTTAGTGACGGAGTTGTGGATCGGCAGGGACCGGACGGAACAGGACCCGCGCTCGTGTACAATGCAAGTCTGCGCGCCGACCAAGCGCACCTGTACGCCATCAACCTCATGTGCGGAGGAGACGGTGGTCGGCTCTGACCCGCTCGTGTATGGGGACGCAGCACGCTCCGCCCAGGACTCTACTTGACGCACGTTGGCGACGAGCACGTCGTCGACATTCCCTGCGAGGATATCATCCGCAGGTCCTCATTGATCGCTGCTATATGAACTCACCTTCCTCTCAACTAACCGCTCGTTGTTGCTTGACTACAGCATCCAGAGCGCGCCGCGGCCAGTGACTCTGCGGTTCGTCGACGTCGAAGCTGGCGTCGTGACTCCGCATGAACTGCGCGACTCGATCCACGTGGACACGTCATCTCCGCCGTCTTCTCCGCGCACAACCAGAGCAGTGAGCGGCGCGCCTGGCTCCCCCTCATCGCCCATCAAGACCACCACTTCAGGCTCCTCTCCAATGTACAAGATCATCCTCCTCGGCACCGCGGGCGTCGGCAAGAGCAGCGTCTTGTCCGTGGCTGTGACTGGAGATGAAGGGTACCAAGAGGGTCGACCCACGACGCTGGAAGCCGAGTTCGGCAGTCTCGACTTCGGCGACCGCGACACCAACGGCAAAGGCGTACGATGACCTGATCGGCAGCTAACCTACCGAGCTTTGAGACACTAACAACTTACCTTCCTATAGCGAATCAAGGCGCGCATGTGGGATACTGCGGGCCAGGAGCGCTACCGCGCCATCACTCGCTCCCACTACCGCCGCGCGGACGGCGCGCTGCTCGTGTACGACATGCTCGACCCCGAGAGCTTCGACAAGCTTGGCGAGTGGCTGAACGCGCTGCGAGAGACGGCGGGCGAGTCGCTCACGGCCATCGCCGTCATGGAGAACAAGATCGACCAGGTGTCGCCGACGCAGGCTCGACCGGTTGGCGCTGTCGACCTGGAAAGAGTCCGCGTGTTCTGCGAGCAGCAAGGACTGATGTTCGCTCGCGTGACGGCCAAGAAGAACGGGGAAGCTGAGAGCTGGGAGCAAGGACGTAAGGTGCTGGACATGATCAAGCAGCTAGTGTTGGCGGTGCATGACCGGCGGAGCTCGGGGGTGGAGAGTACAAGCAGCACCGTCAAGCCGCCGCAGTCGCCTGGACGCCGCGTTGTTCTCAAGCCGGATGGCGTGACAACCCGAGCGATCAGTGGCGACTGCGCGTCGTGCGGACGTTCGTAGGTTGGACCAGGTTCGTTGGGAAGAGCAAGAGAGCGACCGACATGCATTCGATCGATGAGAATGAACAGACCAACAGGCCACATGTTAGACAATTGGCGAGGTGAAGGAGAGCGTAGAGTTCACGTGTTGCTGTCCAGGCACTGCAGTGGTGGCGTAACATGGCCAACACTCTTCGTGCCTGGATCATCCGACTGAGCAGGTGATCAGTCGGAATGACGATCATTGAAGTGAGACCCCCCCCTCCGCTTCACCAGGTACAATCACCCTCAGCATCAGTTCGAGCCGCTTGAACACTTCGCTCATTTCCCAACTTCCTCCGCTACAGCCACCTCTCCATCTCTGCCTGCCAACCACCGCTCAGCTTACCTCCAGAGCCATGAACCCGACAACGAAGACGATCCTCGTCACTGGCGGCAACTCTGGCGTCGGCTTTGGCTGCTGCCTCGCGCTCGCCAAGCAGCCCCATACGCACGTGATCCTCGCCGGCCGCAACAAGCAGCGCGTGAGTGAAGCGGTCGCCGCTGTCAAAGCCGAGGCGCACGCGACTAGCGACGTGGAGGAGGCTGTCGTCGACATCGGCAGCCTCGCGTCGGTCCGAGCGTTCGCCGCCTCACTGCACGGCCGCCACTTGTTCTCGATCGTGTGCAACGCCGGCATCCAGACGTCGAACAAGGAGCTGACGGTCGACGGGTTCGAGACCACGTTCGGAGTCAACCACTTGGGCCACTTCTTGCTGGTCAACGAGCTGCGGACACAGACGTCTCGCATCGTCATGATCGCCTCCGAGACGCACGATCCGGCTGAGAAGACGGGCATGCCGCACCCGAACGTCAAGGACTTGAACGCGCTCGCGAGGGGCTTGACGCCGTTCAATGGGCGAGAGGCGTACGCGACCAGCAAGCTGCTCAACCTGCTGTTCGCGGCCGAGTTTGCGCGCCGCTTTCCCGACGGACCCGAGATCGTGTCGTTCACGCCGGGCTTCACGCCGGACACGGGTCTCTACAGAGAGTACAGCTCCTTGACGCGAGCGATCGTCATGCCGCTCCTCAAGGCATACGCGTGCGTGGCTGGCATCAAGATCAGCTCGTCGGCCATCTCGGGCGGCTGGATGGCTCGCTTCTCGTCAGAGAACCCCATGCCGCTTGCCGCCCAGAGCGCCGCGTATATCCGTATCGACGAGGTGTGGGAGACGTCGGCGCAAGCACAAGACGAGGAGCTTGGCAAGGAGCTGTGGGAGAAATCCGCCGCATGGGTGGGCTTGGCGCCGTAGATCCGTCAGTAAGCGCAGGAGTGACCAGCCAATGGCGTTTCGTCCACTTGACGCATGGCTCGGTCGTGGATCAAGAGGAGGAACCGCACACGTTCTGAGCCGCCAACGTCCTCGGTCTTGTCCGTTTCAGGTCGCTGGCGTCCTTGCCGAGCGGCGAATGAGTAGACTGACGCATCCGTGTATAACAGGGTGGTCTGGCCCGTCGATAGTGATCTTTCGTGCACCATTTTCCACCTGGAAGTCGCCACCACTCGCCCGCTTCAGTGCTCACAAGCCCTTTTTGCTTCGCCAGTGTCAGCCGCTGCCGGCATGGCGCGTCGAGTCGGCGCAGCGCTGGCGTTGCTGCCAGCCGCGAGCTTTGGCCTCTCGGCCTCGTCGCTCGGCCTGCCAGACACGTCCAGCTACGTGAACGACGGCGCCAACTCGGATGTGGCGCTGCAGCTCTACGTCAACTTCAAGAGCAACCCAAGCAGCGCCGTCGCTAGTCTCACGATCACGAGCGTGCCGTCGGACGTGCAGAAGCGCCTGACGGCGGCCGGCATCTCCAGCTACGACGCGTTGGACGGCCGTGTGCAGCGCGCGCTGCTCTGGGACTCGGGGTACACGCTCAGCCCGGACCGCGAGCCGATGCGGCTGTACATCAAGGAAGGCGAGAGCCTGACGAGCCTGACGGTCTCGCTCGCCGAGTACCTCGCGATTGGGTGCACTGAGAACGTCTGCGAACAACCCGACGGGTCCGCTGTCTACAGCAACCACTTCTGCAACGGCGAGCAGATGCTCAACGCGAGCAAATGCGCGACGCAGACGTTCGACTCTAAAATGGAGGTGCACTTGGCCATGTGGGCCACGGGCGGCGACCCGGACGGAGCGCCCGAGATCAACTTGGTCAGGCACAAGTGGACTGACACCTCGATCAACATGTCGTACGAAGTGTACGCCGTGCACACCATGACGAGCGACTTGGAACCAGCGTATGACGCGTGCCAGGATACAGGCGTCTACGGCTCCTATATCGTCCCGTGCGTCGGCTTGAGCAAACTGCCGGGCGATCCTGAGAGCGTGGGCTACGAGGTCCCGACGCCCTCGGACTGGGTCGACGCGTGGCTGCTCGAGTTCTCGGACTCGGATGGCAGCACGTCGGGCGGCTTCAATCTGATGTACTTGATCCCGATCGTCGTCGGCGCTGTCGTGCTGGTCCTCGGCGGCGTGTTCATTGCTCGCCGTCGTCGCCGCAAGGCCTTAGGGCAACAGCAGTCGCTCCACGAGCCGGCCATCGACCCGAGCGCGCTGCTACCCTCCGCAGGTTCACTACCGACCAGCGACTCGACGGCCAACTACTCGACGGTCAACTACGCCAAGCACAGGTTTAGCGACGGATCAAGCACGCGGCCGACGCTGTCGACGGCCACCACCGACCCGGGCAGCACGATCTACATGCCGGACCGATCGTCCATCTACGGAGACGATAGCAGCGAAGGCGGGTCCAACAGCATCCTGCGCGCGCTGTATAGCGACCCGAACTTGGTGAACAAGCGGCTGCCGCTGGACCAGATCGTGCTGGTCAAGGAGTTATCCAAGGGAGCGTTCGGCGAGGTGTGGCTGGCTGAGTTCCGCGGCGAGCAAGTGGCCGTCAAGCGGCTGCTACAGGCCAAGCAGCCGTCGTTCGACGAGTTCCAGGACTTCACGAGCGAGATCCAGCTGAGTGCGAGCTTGACGCACCCGAACATCATCGGGTTCATCGGCGTGGCCTGGAGCGCCGTCACAAACCTTGTCCTGGTGCTCGAGTACCTCCCCGGTGGGGACCTCCGCAACTTCCTCAAGCGCCAAGGCGACCTGCTGTCGTGGCCACGCGACAAGATCCACATCGCAATCGGCCTGGCGAGCGCACTGCAGTACCTGCATGAGCGCGAGCCGCCGCTCATCCACCGCGACCTCAAGTCCAAGAACGTGCTGCTCACGCGGTCGCTCGAGCCCAAGCTCATCGACTTTGGCGTCAGTCGCGAGCAGAAGGACGACATGACGGCCGGCGTGGGCACGCCCTACTGGACGGCACCCGAGGTGCTCGAGGGCACGAGGTACACGCAGCAGTCGGACATTTACTCGTTCGGTGTGCTGCTCTCGGAGCTCGACACGTGCGCGATCCCGTACAGCGACGCGGTCCACCGGGCGACCGGCAAACCGCTCAAGCCTTTCCAGGTGCTCAAGGAGGTCATGGCTGGCAGCCTGTCGCCGACGTTCTCGAGCGTCTGCCCGGACCGCATCAAGCGCATCGCCTTTGCGTGTCTGCAGCGCGAGCCGAAGGACCGGCCGACCGCCAGACAGCTGACCGATATGCTTGGCGGGTAGTGGTGGCGAGTCCACAGGACGCTGGGTGGGTGCTCCAGCTCTCTCCTCCGACTGACTCACGGAATCTGCACGATCCATTGAATGCCATGGGGCGATTTAGCGACGACAACAGATGTAGCCATGACAGCAGATCACCTGGATCTGGTACCATGGGGGCAACAGATCGTCTGGATCTGCTCGAATGGCTCCATTCAGTGTACCAAATTGAACCAGAAGAATGGTACAGTGGACCAAATTAGGCAGGTTACACAGAAGTAGAAATACATCTTGAAGATAATACCCTGTCCAAGTCGTTCAGGTTACACTACAATGTGGCAATGTCTTGATGTTTGTAAACCACACCACACAGTGGGGGTACACATGGGGTTACCTTTTGGCAAACGCTTGGCCCACACACATACCCGACGCGAAGCGATGGCGACGGACGGTGGTGACGGCGGAGACGACAGCGGCGCGGCGGCGACCAAGGCGTTCGTGGACGCGCTGTACCGCAAGGTGCTGCTGTCTGTCAAGGCGTCGAACGCGGTGGCGTCCGAGGACGACGGGTACCACTTCCACGCCAAGTTCAGCGCGGCGTTCCGATCGCGTGCGGCCACCTCGGGAGCCAAGGCGCAGGCGCTGGTGAACCTGCTGACGCCGCGGCCGCGCGGCAAGGGAGGCGACGACGACAGCGATGACGAGGACGAGACGGCGCGCGAGCTGTTTGACGGGCCGGAGCCCAGCGCCAGGGTCACCGACTTTGTGGACGCGCTGCTGGACGAGGCCACCAAGCAGCTCGAGTTGTTCGCCAGAGGAGGAACTGGCGCGTCTGCTGGCGGCTCTCGCACGCTGGAGAACAAGCCGCTCGAGTTCAAGAAGAAGAGCGGCAAGAACAAGCTCGAGGAGGGGGGCAAGGGCGACGCTGAGGCCTCTAGAACGACGCCGAGCGCCAGTGCTGGGCCGGCCAGACACGTCCACACGCTGCGCAAGCCGCAGGACGAGTTCGACGAGCCCGTCGACAACTCGGACGCGCCGTTTGTGTCCAAGCTGAGGGAGAAGGTGCACGCGCTAGACGATGGCGCGGCTATGGGCCTGGACGACGACGACGAGTCGGAGGAGGCGCAGCTGCTGCGGCGCCACCCGTACGTGCGCGAGGTGCGCGCGCTCAAGTTCGCCGAGTGGCAGCTCGCGGCGTCCGAGGACCCGTATCCTCATGTCCCGGTGCAAGACGCGTCGTACTTGTGGGTGGACTCGGAGGAGGCGTTGCTCCAGATGATGGCGTCGCTGACCAAGCCCGAGACGCGCGCGATCGCCGTGGACCTCGAGCACCACAGCTACCGCTCGTACATGGGCATCGTGTGCCTCATGCAGGTGTCGACGGCCACGGAGGACTTCTTGGTGGACACGCTGGCGCTGCGCTCCAAGCTGCAGATCCTCAACACGGTGCTGTGTGACCCGGCCAAGGTCAAGGTGCTGCACGGCTCGGACATGGACATCCTCTGGCTGCAGCGCGACCTCGGGCTGTACGTCGTCAACATGTTCGACACGGGCCAGGCCGCGCGGCTGCTGCAGTACCCGCGCTTCTCGCTCGCGTACCTGCTCAAGCGGCACTGCTCGGTGGACGCGGACAAGCAGTACCAGCTCGCGGACTGGCGCGTTCGCCCGCTCGACAAGAACATGGTCAAGTACGCGCGCGAGGACACGCGGTACCTGCTGCACATCTACGACATCATGAAGAAGGAGCTGCTGGCGCAGTCGAACGCGGCGCAGTCCAGCTTGCTGTTCGAGGCGCTGCAGAACTCCAGCAAGCTGTGTCTGCAGGTGTACGACAAGCCCAAGGCGGCGGCGAAGGACGCGCTCCCGTTGCTTGAGCGGCTCAAGGGGACCGTGGGGCTCGCATCTCCATCCGAGCTGCAGGAGCGCGTGTTCACGGCACTCTTCCTGTGGCGAGACCGCGTGGCGAGACAGGAGGACGAAAGCACGGGGTACGTCATGCCCAACCACGTGCTGATCAAGCTGGCCAAGCAGCTGCCCACGCGCTCGGACCACCTCTTCCGAGCGTGCCACCCCGTCCCGGCGTTCGTGCGGAAGCATGCGCTTGACCTGGTCACCATGATCGTGGCCGAGAAGGCGGCGATGCAGAAGGATCCGAGCACCGCAGCACCCGCGAAACGCGACGTCGCGGTCCCTACAAGCAAGAAGAGGGTGTGGGACGAGCATGGCGTGGCGCAGGACGTCAGCGTCGGCTCGAACGTGCTCAACACGGCGCAGTCGGCGAGCGAGACGATACACCCGGCATGGATGAGCGGCAAGCGGAAAGCGGTGTGTGCTGTGGAGGCGAGCGAGTTGAGCGAGCCGCTGCAGCTTGGAGGGGAGCCCGTGACGGCCGCGGAAGACGCGGCGTCAATCCTCCAGCAAGTCAACGAGAGGGTGGCGCTCGTCAGCTTCACGGTGGAGGAGAGCGACGTCGCTGGAGCTGGTGTGGCGGTCCGTGGGGCGCCTTCCAGTTCGAAGGCGGACGGGGAGAAGCCGGCGCCTGTGATGCCGCAGTCTATTGCCGAGACACACCACATGCCGAACCGCGGCAAGAAGCGCAAGGTCGAGGGCGGGAAGCTCGAGACGGAGGCGCTGACGTCGGCGGTCAAGGACTGCGCGGCCGACTTCATGCAGCGGATCGGCATGGAGGGTACGCAGGAGGAGGAGGGGGGTACGCCGGCGCCGGCGGGCTTTGACTACGCGGCAGCCAGTGAGCAGGTGACGGGCGCCAAGCTGGACCTGAACGCGGCGGTGCCCACGCGTGGCAACAAGCGCAACGGCGGCAAGCGCAAGCAGCAGCAGTCGCGTGGAGGGGGATACAACCCGTTCGTGGCCATCCGCGGAGGGGCTGGTGCCGGCGCGGACGACGGCGACCAGGGAGCCAAGCAGCCGCGCAAGAAGGCGCACCACATGCCGCGCAGCGCCACCTTCCGGTGAACGTTAGGCTGCTGGAGTAGCAGCGTCTTGGACGGCGGAGGTGGCGCGTATCGGTTCCTTTCATAGAGTTTCTCCATATACTGGGCGATGTTGTTTGGTTTGTTGGCGCCAAAACACACGGAGATGATTTCAGCCAATAAAATCACCTCATTGCGTATACAACCCGGTTTTCAGCCAATCAAGGGATCGCAATTCAATGCGACTGCGGCAAAACCGACCAAAACGCCACAGGCGGAAGCGTCCCGACACGGATCACATGGCGCGGCAGGACAAGCGGCGGGCTCCCGTGGCGGACGACGAGGCGGCCAGGAAGCGCGCCAAGGCCGTCGAGTCGACGCAGACGCCGGCGGAGGACGTGGAGGCGGCGATGGCGGCGCTCGGGGCGGCGGAGGCGGTCGAGGAGGCGACTGGCGGCGCGGACGATGGCGACGCGGCTGAAGCGGACGACGGTACGTCTCCCCGCCGCTGCGTGGATATACCGGCGCGTGTATGGGCCGGAGACGCATGTAGACACCGCTAGCGGGCGTCAGTGTTCGCAGGGCAAGTCTCGACCCGATTGTTAACGCTCTGTGGTTTGGAAAGGCGGCGATGTGGTGGCGTCGGTGCCTCCGCCTACAAACGGCAAGAAGTCGAACGGGAAGGCCCCGAGCAGCAGCAAGAAGGCGGCGAGCGCTGCACCCACTGCCAAGAAGAAGAACACGGTTAACGGCAAGGCGCCGGCGTCAACAACTGCGAAGCGCAAGCCGGCCGCGACCAAGCGCAAGGTGCGGACTGCAGAGGACAAGCGGGTGGAGAACACGCCCATGGCGCAGCCCTTCTTCGTTGAGACGGGCGCCGAGTGGGACGCCACGGACATCGGCAAGCAGGCGGCGTATAGTCCGTGACTGTGGGCTGTACGAAGACTGACTGGTGGATAATGACTGGCTTGGCTTGGCGGCAGACTTTGAGGATTTGGCGACGCTGCGGGGCATGTGGGAGCTGCCGGCGGCCTGCCACCTGCTGTGGCTCATGCAGACGCCGCTGACGCTGCGGTTCTCCAACACGCTGCTCGAGTACGAGGCGGCGCTGCTCAAGCCCGAGGACAGCCCGGTGCTGGAGGACGTGTTCACCAAGCTGCTGCTCAAGAAGAGCGAGCGCGACTGCCTCTCGGCGGGCATCGGGCTCAAGTACGAGTGGTGGAACAAGCAGCTGCGCGACTACTACATGGCGCTCTACGACAAGTGGTACGCGCTGCTGCGCAAGGCCGGCGAGAAGCTACCCGACACGTTCTCGCACGACGAGGACGACACGACCGCGAGCAGCAGCAGCGACGCCGATGATGACGAAGAAGAGGGCGAGAGTGTCAACCGGAAGCGAGAGGTCGACGTCGAGCTCTCGGACGACGAGTGGCTGGCGCTCGACATCCTCAAGGCGCGTCTGGACGGACTCGGAGCCGTCTGCCCGCTGAAGGTGAGGGCACTCCGCTCTCTGCTTGTAGTGGCGGTAGTCTGATGGTAGCGTGGTGGTTGACAACGACAGCACAAGTCGTTCGCGGACTTGTCTGCTGATCTGCGGTGCCGGATCCTGTTGAACCTGTGCGAGGCTGTGGTTGAGGACCCCGCCAACACGTACGTCCGCTTCCTTGACTTCGAAGTGGACGCATTGTATCCTCTAACGAGGTGTCTTGATCTGCCAGCGAGTACATTCGGCTGATGGAGGAGGACGACTTGCGCGTCGAGCCGCTGGGCAACGACCGCGCCGGCAACCTGTTCTACTTTTTCCCGCAGTTCTACGAGGAGCGGCGCATCTACCGGCTGGACGCGGAGACCCACGAGTGGGCGTTGTGGGCCAAGGGCGACGAGGCGTTCCGCGGTATGCTGTCGGGCATGAAGGCTTTGCGAGGGCGGAAGGTGCGTGGCGAGCAGGAGCTGATGGACCACCTTGAGGTCATCATCGAGCAGATCGAGGAGGAGTCGGTGGTGCGCGCCAAGCAGGTGGAGAAGGCCAACCGGCTGGCGATCTTGGAGGCCATCCCGCGGAAGCGCTCGCTGCGCCTGCAGGTCAAGCAGCTGGAGGACATGGAGAAGAAGCGCGAGGAGAAGGAGGAGGTGCAGCAGCTGACGGCCCAGCAGATCGCCGACCTCAAGCGCGCCGAGCTGCTGCACAAGGTGGAGCGCGAGGCCGAGCGCGAGGCGCGGCTGCACGAGCGGGAGGCCAAGCGGCTGGAGCGCGAGCAGCAGGACAAGGAGGCGGCTGTGGCCGAGCGCGAGCTGCGGCGCCAGCGACGGCGCGAGCAGGAGCTCGAGCAGGAGCGCCGCGCCGAGGAGAACGAGCGCAAGCTCGAGGAGGACCGCAAGCAGCGGGAGGAGGCGCGGCTGCTGCGCGCGCTGCAGCGTCAGGCAAAGGAGCGCGACGAGGAGGAGGAGGACGAGGAGGAGGAGGCTGGAAGCGAGGCGAAGGCGGACAAGCACGTAGTGGCGGATGGACCGGTGGAGTGAATGGAGAACGCGATCACGAGGTGTCAGCTCGTCCGGTTCCCCTGCCTCGCCTCCTCCTCCTTCGCGTGTTTAGAATAGAAGAGCGACATGAACCAAGTACCAGACGAAACAAGCAAGCAAGCGCGCGGGTTGTCTCGCGTGGAGGAGGAGGAGGATGTCTTGGTCCATGGCGTTCTCGTTGTATGGTGACATCACACCAGGTGTCGGACATTGCGCTACAGCTCGAGTCTCTCTCGGTGACGGAATGCCCACAACCCAGACATTCTAGGCGGCCACGTACGCGTTCGCCTTGTGCTTGGGCACGAACTCGAACCCGTGGGGCACTGGGCCGAGCAGCATCTCGGAGATCTTGATCCAGTCGACCGCCTGGTCGCTGGCCATGAGCGACTCGAGGTCGTTGCGGCCGAAGAACGGCGCCGGACGCTCGTTGATCTGCTGCGGTAGCACTTCAAGCAGGCCGACAGGGATGTAGCGGCAGAGGAACGACTGCCACTCGAGCAGGTACCTCCGTGTGCGGTTGACGCCCTTCTGGTCCGACCCCCAGTGCTCGAGGCCGAAGTGGACGAACTGCTTGAGTAGGTCCAGCCGCTCGGTCGCCGCGACGTCCCAGTGCCGCCGCTCCTTGATCTCGGTCGGCAGCCACGGCTTGATGAGTGCTCCGCGAGCGAGCATGCATGTGTCGAGCTTGCCGTTCTTCAAGTGCGCGTCGAACTCCTCGAACGACAGCACGTCTCCTCCTCCGACCAATTGCGGGCGGCTTTCAAGGTCGTCCAACCCCTCGGTCGCGGCGTCAGCGCACTGGTAGATGTAGTCCCAGTCGGCATTGCGCGTGTATCGCTGGAGTCGCGAGCGGCCGTGGATCATGACGGCGTCGACACCTTGCTGCGCCTGCAGCTTGAAGTCGGCCGTGACAACTCCCGCGTTCATGTACGCTGTCGAACCTCTCGCTGCCTGGATCTTGCCCATGAGCTTGTGTGCCACGGGCGTCTTGTCGCTCCAGCCAGTGCGGAGCTTGACCGAGAGCCCAGGCGCCTGGCCAGCTCGGAAGGCAGCGCAGCTTGTGCCGAGCTCGATGCCAGTCAAAGCACCGGAGATGACCTCGAGCATCCGCGGCGGGCGGTTCATGAGCGCGGCGCCGGCCCCGGCACTGCAGACCAAATCGATGGGGCAGCCCATGTTGATGTCGATGAAGTCGACGTCCGTCTCGCGGGCGAGTAGTTCACAAACGCGAGCCATTTGGTCGCCATGAGCGCCTGCGATCTGCACGCCAAAGACGTCTTCGCTCGCGTGGCGACGCAGCAAAGCCCACTCCGACTGCTGCGCACGCAACAAATTGGCCGACAGCGCCATCTCGCCGCATGTGATGTCGGCGCCAGTCGTCTTGAGCAGCCGACGGAACGGCAGGTTGCCCACCGTCGTCAGTGGAGCCACGTAGATCTTGCGCGTGAAGTCCACGGGCTTGCGCTCCGGCTGCAGCGCCGACGCAGGCTCCGCTGCCTCCATCGGCTCGTCATTGGCCACAGTCGCCTCTGTAGAACCAGCGTCCGCTTCCACTATCACAGCCTCCGTCTTCCCACTGGCAGCAGTATCAGTCGTAGCCGCGGCCTGGTTGTTCTTGTTGTGCTTGTTGTGGTTCCGTCCGTGGTTCTTGGAGCGGCGCTGCTCCTTGGACAGGAACGGATACTTGCTCTTGCGCAGCGCCAAGCGCACGTCGTGGGTCAGCGCGTTGGTCTCATCCTTGGTCGTGTCTGGCGGGGCCGGCGCGGTGTTGTGGAACTCGCCGTTGCGCTTCTCGACGTGCGCCATGGCGAAGCGGCACGAGAGTCCGTCGTTGCAGTAACCCACCACGTCCAGCACGGGACAGCGCGCGCCAAGGTCCTTGGGCTTGCGACGCATGTACGCAACCACGTCGTGGCTGAAC